>JAEMPF020036383.1:0-21143 GCA_022496165.2 Catalaphyllia jardinei
ACAAAAAAAGAAAACAAACGAGTGCAACAGCAAAAGATAATATAAAACAACCGATTATCGCCTGTATTCTGGCGAACCCAAACGGAATACCGACCATGTGCTCCATCGCGAAGTCTAAAAACCGGCTCCCGAGCAACAGGAAAAACATCACCGAAGAAATGTGACGTTGGGCAATAAAAAAATGACCAACAAACCGCGGCTAGAATACAAAACAAAAACATTGCAGCTGAATACCTCAAGGGCCACTGTCGGGTTGTTAGACACATTCAACCCAGCTGCGTTTTCCTGAGAAGAACTTTTGGACGCATTGTCACTGCTCACGGTTGGAATGTTGCACCCGCCTGAGATGAAGACGTGGATGGCGGAGCAGCTTGCTCAACAGAGCCTTGAAGGGGCTGTAAAATTTGCTGGACACTTACAGGGTCGTTCATTGGGAACGGACGCTCGGGTATATTTCAAACGATACCAGCCAAAGTTAGGCAAAACTGACAACTATGAATAACCCAGGCATGCTTATATTCTATGCATGGGGACTAATGAATATTGATAGGGAATGAATAATAATCGTTCAAAAAGTCATTTAATAATTCTTAAAAACTATTCACCCATCAAATGGAAAATAATACATCACGTGGAGTGACTTTGTATCGATCGAGAAACCTTTTCCTTATTAGTATTGGGTGTTTTATCAGCTGACATACTCAATGTTCTTTAACTTATCGCACACACAACGCTGTGCATTAATCGTGCAGGATACCTTTCACCATTCTCTTCGCACAGTTCTTCGACAAATTTAATACGCGAACAAATTTGAGTGAGATTTGATTTTATTGTATACCAATTTAATCCTTAATGTTTTTCTCGTATGCTAATTTCCAACGTTCACAAAAGCATAACTGTCTGTACTGACCCAAGTTTTTCCAAAAATGACTTTCAAGCCGTTCAAGAAAACTTGCAGCACGTGTTTTATCGGGTGTAAAACCACTCAGCTGCACCTCGTGGTTTTAACCTTATAAAACTCGCGGAATTGCTTGTGTTTGCACCGCTTTACACTCCAACGGTATCCCACTAAAAATTGCTGCTGATGTTATAAGAAAGAAAGCCAGGTTTCCACCACCTACACCCACACCAGTTGGTTGGTATGTTCTTTAAATGGGCTGAGACAACAAATCGACGTAACTTAGCAGTCCTTCCCTACATCAAAGGTATCACGGAACCTCTCACAATAATCCTCAAGGAACACGACATCCAAGTCACCAGCAAACTGGTCAAAACTTTACAACAGCATTTCGAATTCCCTATCCCTAAATTTTGACCGGCGGAAGACGACCAATGCAAAGTCATCTATAAAATTCCATGCGCATCTTGCTCCTGGAACCACTTTGGCGAAACTTAAAGATCTTTTACTACTAGGAGAAAAGAACACATGAGGAACATAAAGCATTGTACTAAAGGCTCAAACATCGCAAAACACGCTTGGACTTTTAATCACATTATTGACTTCAACAACTCTAAGATTATTGACAAAGCGAACAACCGGAGTAGAAAGACATTGGAGTCATTGCACACGGCAAAACTTCGTGCCCGCTCCCAAGACAATACCACATTCTTTTAAAGAAAACATTAATTTTTCTTAGCACTTTTGACATTCTTTTTAACTTTTTAGCACATACTTTCATCTTTTAATTTATGCGAATTTTCTTTTATATTTAAATTTCTTTCGCCCTTATTCTTCACACGTTTTTATCCGTTGAAGACAGCAGTTCAGTCTGTCGAAAGCTCATGGTCTTTTTGAAAATTTTTACCAGAAAACACCTCTACTTATTCCTTATTGCTTCAAGCGCTTTATATGATGTGATGCTTTTATTTCACACATACTGAGATTTTTGCATGGCCGACACATTTCAAATGTTGAAAGCCATTCACGGGTAACAGGAAGAAACAGTAGTGTAGCGGCTGTCGTAAGCTGCTTTTGTTGTATCATTGTAGCAGCTGTTATTGTTTTAGGGCTAGGGACATTGTTTCTGTTGTTTGTTCTCGGTTTTCTGTAACAATGCCACTTAAGAAGACTCCAACTGTGGGAAGAAATCATTTTACTAAGGCACTTAACTACGATATCTATCTTGGCGTATATCTAGCTCCAGACGCGACCCACCAAAAAATTATATTAATTATTTTGATGGTCTACGGCGGGCACATCTTTCAAGGTTTATTTAATTTTGTTCGAAAGCCCCAATAAACAGTATCTTATTAGTAGAACTATTGTCATACTATTTCTTTAATTAAAGTTCTGAAATTTTATATTTTCTAGGATATATGTCACGTAAATGATCAAGTATATATAGATCACGTTCACCATGTATATCAGTTTAATGTTTTTACTTAAAGCGAGCCCAGCCAAGTACAATGAACTAAAATCCCAGCAGGTAAGTTCTGAAATTGGTTATAAGATAGGTGACTACAAAAGAAACATGATACATTAAGACAGATGCGTTAATTTCGAGTTATTTCGAAAGTATGTAATTAATTAAGAATTAGACCCGTAGCCCGAAAGGGCTGTTGGTCAATAGCCCATAAAGCGAAGCCGAATGGGCTATTGACCCGTCACCCTTGAGGGCGAAGGGTCTAATTGTTTTAGTATCACCCAACTAGCCGGACAAAAAGGCAATAACAATGTTAGCAAATGCAAGTTAAAGAAATATTTATCTGGGGCAAAAACGAAAGGAAAACCGGAGAATTTCGCTACTCGATTACTATTGCTAATAGTCACCTAGTAGCGTAGCCAATCAAAATGCAGGATTTGCATTAGTGCACTGGTTGGGTGATACTAAATATTATTATTATTATTATTGCTATTATTATTATTATTATTATTATTATTATTATTATTATTATTGTCGGTGGACACCTTCGAATAAGAAGTCACGAAAGTAACACGAAAAGGGCTGAGCTCTTATTGAGCACAAAAACGTTTTTGTGCCCAGTCACAGACAAGGATTTTAATTATTTTCGGAACTGGTCGATTAAGAGAAGAATCCCAGAGGCTCCTCTTTCGTTCTTGTAAGCTTGGCCGCTTCGACTTAATCATGAGCCAACTATCTGCCCCTGGCTCTCCGAGGATGCCCTTGCCTGAGACTAGGCAAGATGTAATGTACGACCGATAGTGCGATTGGGTGGTAAAAGAAAACTTGGCCTTCATCGAAACTTCCCGAAAAAGCCCTGCAACCTGATCCCTAAATACTTAAATCTACACCTATTCAAATCGAAGATGTGACTCCATCCGGGAATCTAACTACGGGGCAGGTTGCATTAAATTATATATCACCTTTGATAATAAATCTCAATTTAAGGTTTAAGTTTATGTCATTACTGACCAATTTGTCTTTTTGTGAAATTTTGTAGAGAATTAGGAGTCCATTACCCGGAGCCTCAATATGTGCTGTACCCTTTAATCAACCTTTTCCAGAAAAGATTATTTTTAGAATTAACTTTCCCGCCAAAATACATTGTTTATGACTTCGATAAAATTCCCTGCACGCTTTCCGCCATTGTTTTCAAAGGTTCTTCATATGTGAGCATGACTGAGCTGCGCTCTGATTGGTTGATTGTTTTTACGCATTAGGGCGTGGCAAGTTTTCCACAAAACTTATTTCAATACATAACTTTTCATCAGAAAGGATTGATTCTGAGGGCTTGTATGGGAGATGAAGGCTCCGGGAATGGGCTCCTGCTAGAATGTTTTACAAGTTTTCTGGAGTTTTTTTTTTCCAACTACTCTTTGTTTAAATTAATTATTTGTTTTTCGGCCTACTTTGATAGAACTGTATAGGCTTACTTTAACTGCTATGATCGTTCACTATTAACGTTCTTGGATTCTTTACACCCCACGAAGACCGCGCAGAGGGAGCGGTTGAAAGGGTTTTAGCCACTCCCCGCATCTACTTTTTTTGCGAAAATGAATATGGATTAAACAAGAAAAGAATTTAACAAAAACAATCGAGCCAAAAAGAGCGAAAAACCGTTCATTCGAAAGTGACCAGAAGTCCTAGCAAAGACGAACACGCAGATAAATAGACAGAAGTAATTTAGAGCTACCCAATCCAAAACGGCAAATGTTAAGTAATGGTTATAGGACTGGGTGGAGTCCAATTTGGTCTTTAATCATACGAGTAATACGAGTGATTCAAGGTTGATCCGCCAATACTCCGCAAAAATAGACATCTTTTTTCATGAAAGTGCGCCCGAAGGCTTTTTTTTTTCTCAATTTCTTATGAATGAATTGAGTGCAGCAAACGAGTGAGTTTTTAATGAGTCGCAACCAAAGAATAATGATTGCTCAGAAACCCATAATAATACTGATTCATAAATCCGCTGGTCAATAACTACACCACGTGCAGTGACTTTGCGTCGATTAACCTTTCCCTTATTTTTTAGGTTTACAGTAGGCACTATGTCTGCCTTAGCCTAAGTCAAGCCAAGTAACTCTAAGTCCGCTTAAGCGTTCACACATATCTAGAAGACAAATTCTTTCGGTGCAAAGCTATCACCATTAACGATAAAATAACAGATAAGGTAACTAACATCATAAAAGTGGTGAGGTAGTCACGATCCATTTTAGCGAGGAAGTTGAGCTCAAAAAGAGACCTGTGATTGCGACTGTTGTCTAGTTCTTTTTATGAAATTTACAAAGGTTGATCAGCCCAAAAAAAATGATGGAAGATTTTGTCCAAAAGAGTGAAAGACTGCTTTTTCTGACCGCCCTACTTTTGAGCGTTCACCGAAGACGAGGTAATTTTCGGCACATAAGAAGAAGAGCGTGGGCCTGGCCAAGACCGCAGATACTGGTTTGATGTAAAGCTAGCATCACCTGGCTGAATGTTCTTTGGAAACCAAACTTTCGAATAGAACGTGAAACGTTTGATGAGCCTTGCGAATTCTTTGTGGTGATCTGAGGAGACAGGAAACGAGATTGAGAAAGCATGTGTCTGTAGAGAAGCGCGTTGCTGTTGGTGTTTGGATACTTTCCACTGAAAACAGTTACAGGTCATGTGGACTGCAGTTTAGCATGGGAAAATCTACAGCTAAAGTGATATGTCAAGAATTCAAGGAAGCTTTGTGTCGAAAAAAGGACTTTAACTGAAGACGAAGTCCAAGAAGCGATGGGCACCTTTGAAGAAGAATACAAGTTTTCACAAATTGTAGGAGCAATTGACGGCTGCCACATAGAAATCAACGCGCCACCGGAGAACAAGAGAGATTACTTTAACAGAAACAGTATTGTAGCATCAACCTGCAAGGGACAGTGAACTCGTGGCTGCTTTTTCAACATGTAACAGTGGGCTATCCTGGTAGTATTCACGATGCAACAGTGCTACGTCTGAGGGGAATTTTTGACCTTGCAGAAAACGAATAAATTTTATCAGCACCTGCAAGAATGGTTAATGGGGGACTGTTGAAGCCAATGCTAGTGGGTGACAGTGCTAAAAAACCTTGTGATAAAGCCCTCTTCAAACAGAGGTCGCCTATCGCCTCAGGAAAGACGCTTTAATGAAAAATTAAGTGCAATGAGATCAGTGATCGAGAAACTGGAGGAAGTTCTCACACGCTCAAATTAGTTAGGGTACGTATTCCTTGTCTTTTACGTGATACAAATCAGTGCATTCACAAGTTTTCCATAGAACATATTATTTAACAAATAGATTCCTTGTTTCCGTGCGTCTGTTCAGTAATAGATCATAGATGACGTCAAAATGCGGTAAGAACAACAAAATGGCACACGAGGCGTAGCCGAGTGTGTCACTGATGTTCTTACCACATTTTGACGTCTTCTGTGATCTATTACTGAATCAGACGCACGGCCACATGGAATCTATTTGTTTTATATAATAACGAAAACCTTTTTTGTTTCAAAATATTTCAACATAACGAGAAATCCGGCCTTTTTGCCCACCTTTGTCCCGCCTTTGCACGAAAAAAAAAGCCATTTGACGTGATCTATGATCTATACAAAATGAGGCAATTTCATTGGTTGCTATGCGTAGAAAAGAATTGTGATTGGTCGAGAAAAATCACGCCACTGTCAAACCGGACTCGAGCGCTAGCAATGAAAACTTACAGCGAAAGCAGAATTGAACTGCCAAATCTACGAATCTTGAAGAAAATGCTGGAAAAATCAAGTCATTTTTTGTCATCGGTGCAGCCCTGTGAGCCGAAAATCTTGGACGTTGCCTTGAAAATTACAGGAGTTGAAAAAATACCCTCGGAAAACTTGTGGTTGCGGTTAACCTAGAGGCCATTTGATTCGAGTTTTGAATGAAAGGAGGGCAAATGACGGTGGAGATTTTTGCCTTCTGTGGTTGGTGATTCTCAAATCAGCTTGATATAGTGTCAGAGACACATTTTAGCTACGTTACTGTTGACCGTGAGCTGTGGTTAGCTATATTTAGCTCGCTGCTGTGCCCCGAAACGGACAGGAACATTCGCATCGGAAAGCAAGGTTATGTATTCTATTTTACCGATTTTAAGAAGCGATGTTTTGGTTTTGATGTTTCATTCCTGACATCAATCAGTGTTTCAACGGTTGTTTTGACACTGGGAAAAGCTGAATTTTTAAAATAAATTAATCTCAGAAACATTTTGTTTATTGGGTATGTTAAATTCGAGATAAAGCAGTGGTTCTCGGCTTACCTAGACCAAGTTTGTGCGTGGTTTAGTCTTGCTCGACTGCCGACTGAGGCAGCTAGAAAATTATTTCTGTATCATTTCCTAAAAGAAACGGCTTTATCTTTCGTTTTCTGGCTTTTCGAACCTGTTCAATGCCTTGGCAAGACTTTTTTGTACCTTATCTTTTGCCCAGTCACGTAAATATTATCCTAAATTCTCAAACCTTTCCGCCATTTTAAAACGGCAGAGGGAAAGACTTTCTAATGATGGCGTCAGCCTAGGGACTACTCCGCGGACTACCCCCACGGACTACTCTAAATAAACAACCAAATGTACTTTCACAGAGCAAAGAGACACAAGAAGCCTACCTGCTCCACCTACACGATCATAAAAACAGCTGCCATTTTCTTTTCACCGAATTCCTCGAAACAGTCTTTTGTCATTTTAGCCCCATTTCTTCATCGGTCATCAACCAAAACGCTGTTTCGATCGGTAAGCACTATTCAGGCCAACCTGGCACTGTGAATATCAATCTCTTTAATCTGCTTCAAGTGTTTGCCATCGACATTAACATTTGCTAAAAAAAATATAAAATTAATTTAGTTCACCTGTTTGTAAATAAATGTAGGGGTGTCATCTTCCATGATATCTATTTCTCCAGATGTGAGGAAGGTTAAAAAAAGCTTCTCTTCAGCAAATGTCAATGTCGATTGTAAACGCTTGAAGCACATTAAAAAGAAAGTATTCAACAGTCCATTCAGAAAACGGGGTTTTTGCATGTGGCCGATGAAGAATGGGGTGAAAATTAAAAAAAAGACTGGGTCGAGGAATTCGGTGAAGAGAAAATGGCGACTATTTTTCATACGTAACAGTTACTGCAGTTATGATCATGTAGGTGGAGCAGGTAGGCTTCTTGTGTCTCCTCGCCTTGCTAACATAAATTTGGTTGTTTATTTAGGGTAGTCCGAGGAGTAGTGCGTAGGGTAGTCCGCGGAGTGAGGGTCAGTGGGTAGTCCGCGGAGCGGGGGTCAGTCTTTTCAACTCTCCCCTCCTACCTTGCCACTTTACTATAAAGGAAAGGTGAAGAAGACTATTTTCCCCAAAACTTCGTGTACGTATTAAGGACCACAAGAACTCGCCACATGGTAGCAAATTTTCAGACCTAAGTTCTCTATAATTTACCCGTGTTATGTCACGTGTCACGCACAGTGAGCCTGGGTTACCTATGGTTTACCCTGATCGTTGAAGTATTTAGGAGAATTTACCTGGATTAAACTTAACAAATTTCACGGCTTTCTTCTATTTAATTTACGGTAGAAAAGTCTGATTATAAGAGGTTTTGGTAGCAGCGACTGACAAATTGTTTTTTGCACACCGGAAAAACAATTTTGGAGAACGTAACTGGTGAAATAAATGCAACTATCATAAAGTAGATCGAAAAATATCTCCTGTTTAATACATCTTGGTCTAGTATTTTAATTACTCGCTCAGTTGCAAAGATTTTTTACATATCTTTTGTAGACGGCGCGCAGGCCAATTCAATGACAAAGTTGCGTTAAGAAACCCATTTGTGAACTGTAAAACCAATTTACTGTAGGAAAGAAAAGACAAACATGTTATTTTCCGGCTAAGGTCGGTCCGTGCAGTGAAAAACTGTGACCTCGGGCCTGAAAATGCTGCCCTCTGTCTGCGGCCTCGGGCAGCACTTTCAAGCCTTCCAGCCGGACCTTCCAGCCGACAAATAAATAACTTAGAAGCTGGCCGTTGCATGAAACCGTCGATGGCATTTTCGAGACATTTTTTTTTTTAAATTAGCAATGAAGTGAAGTGAACATTCAGTATCCAACCCGAACCTACGGTTTCCTAACATCCCTATTGCACCACTACATTACCAGGTTGATCCGCCAAAACGCCGATAAAATAAAGATTTTCCACAGAGCGTGCGCCCAGATGTTGTTTTATACACGAGTTGCAATGCATCGCAACGAGTGAACAATAATCGTTCAGAAATTCATTAATAATTCATAAGCCAAATGACCTATCATATGGTTAACAATACATCACGTGCAGTGACTTTGCATTCATAAACCTTTTCCTTATTGGTATGGGGTGTTTTATTTACGGGTTAGAGACTGTTGTGAGTATTTTGTTTTAAAATACATGCACGCACTTACTGTACAGTGAATGAGACATTTTCAATACTGCACAAAGAGAAGCGGAGTGAAGCTCAACCTCAACCTCGGAAAATCTTGAACTTGAAGCCATGTACGTTAGAAGTTGTAGAACACTGCACAGTTTATATGCATTATTGTAATAACGCACTCTGTCACTTTGATGTCGCTAGGTAACGGGAACTCACGTGATCAATTTTAACCAATGACGCATTCGGATTTTATGCAGTGAAGAAGATTGAATATTAAAAGGTGATAAAACACTTGGCATTAGTATTCAATGTTTTATCAGATCTAAAGACATTGCACGTGACTTTTGAAAATTCATTAATTACCAACATAACAACTGAGCTAAGAAATGGTGGGTACATATTTAACGTTCTTTCAACTTATCGCACACACAACCCTGTGCAGTAATCGGGTAGGATACCATTCTGCCATCCCAGCAAACAAACAAAAAAATAGGTGACTGCACGTATTGACTTTGGGGCCGCATTGTGGATTAAATTCAGATCTTTGTCTTTCCTACCATTCTGCCATCCCAGTAAACAAACAAAAAAATAGGTGACTGCACGTATTGACTTTGGGGTCGCATTGTGGATTAAATTAAGATCTTTGTCTTTCCTACCATTCCGCCATCCCAGTAAACAAACAAAAAAATAGGTCACTGCACGTATTGACTTTGGGGTCGCATTGTGGATTAAATTCAGATCTTTGTCTTTCCTACCATTCTGCCATCCCAGTAAACAAACAAAAAATAGGTCACTGCACGTATTGACTTTGGGTCGCATTGTGGATTAAATTCCTCTCTTCCTCTGAATTTTTATTCTTTCGCCTTCTTCGGTTAGAAGCAGAAATGTTCAAAACACGTGTGAGATTTGATTTTCTTGCATACCAATTTAATGCCTAATGTTTTTCTCGTATGTTAATTTGAAACGTTCCCAAAAGTATAATTTTCTATTGACGCACGCTTTTCCAAGAGTGTTTTTAAGGCCATTCAAAAACCTCGCCGCACGTGTTTTATCGCGTCTAAAACCACTCGGCTGCGCTTCGTGGTATTTAACCCCATCAAATGCGCCTGCTCGTCTTTTAAACACTGCTTCAAACACTTTCTATGGTGTGATGTTTTTATTTCATACATACTGAGATTTTTTTTTTTTCATGACCGACAAATTTCAAAGGTTGGAAGCCATTTACGGGTAACAGCAAAGGAAACGATATTCAGTTTATGTTAGCTCTATGTTTCATATTTTTATATGTGTTTATACACTAATTGGCCGACAGAAAGACTTTACTTTTAAAAGAGAGAGAAAAATAATAAATACTTTTTAAAAATTCAATTTATAAAACTTCGCGAATTTGCAAATGCCGACAGTTACGAAACATGAAAAGGAAATGTGTCAACCTCGGTTTAAAAATAACCAATGTGAAAATGTCATTAAAAAGTCAAAATGTGGTAATTCTTATAAAATAGTTTGTATAAAATAGTTATTTAATCTTTATCTGTACTGCTAAACAAGACGCGGAGTCTTTTCCACAGTCGGTTTTCTGGCTTTTATTTCCAAAGGTAGAGGCTTGCTCGCTGCTGCATTGGACAGGCTGAAAGCTTTTTCACTATATATATATGTTGGCCAGCATCTTTGACACAGATTGCTGTTGTTATGTCAAAAGCGAACTCTAGTTCTCGATGCTCTAAAAATTCTTGTGTCCAAATAATTGTGCTGTGTGGGTTAGTGGAACTCCTTGTCACCGAGAGTTTGCAACATTGTTTGCCCGAGTACTGTGTACGTGTTTTCTCACTTTTGGATTTTCTATTTCAGCCTTGTCAGAAGTTTCCTTTATCAGCCAGTCAAAACTGTTTATGACGACCTTGCTGCCTTTAAAACACGATTTGCGTGAAGTGCTTCTCAGACCTTCATATGGTCTACTGGCAAATAAAATGGGCTTTCTGCACCATATATGCTCTCAGGTCTTTTTTTTTTCTAAAATTAGCTTTTTCTTAATTCAACTGGGTCTTTTTCACAACTGTCCGTTGCAATCAGATAAATTAGAACCAGTTTATGTTTTCGCTTGCTTGTCGCTGTACTTTATAAACTCTACATCATTAGCTGTTTTAATCAGAGTTCCATCACCCCAGCACAGATTGTGATCTTCCTGAATTAATTGAAGACAAAAATGGAGACTATTGGTGGTTTTCACGGCACGCAAGTAAGCTTAATTGTCACGAAAGGGAAAAATAAAATCGCTTAGTTTTCATTAAATTGAGTCAAGAAACTGAAATATCGCAGAAGAGTCATAAATAAAGAACGTGCCAAAGTTTTGGGGACGTGTGATATTCCGAAGTCGCGTTTTCGGCAAAAGATATTAAAATTTATAGTGTTTAGTAGAGACGCCATGTTGGAGCCCGTCTGAGGGACTCCAATATGGCGGCCGGAATAAGGCAGAGAAGGAGAACCAGGGCTCTTCTATGTACTTTTATGCTCTGATTTAAAGAAAAAGGTGTGTTTCTCAGGGTCAAGAATTTCTTTAATTTCGCGCTGTGAATGAATAAAATTCGCTCGCCGGCTAATTATATACGCGTAAACTTTTGTGTTTGTTCTGTTGAGAAAAGGTCTGTAAGAAAACTGTTTACTCCGGTATCGAGTTAATTTGTGAGTTTGCCAAACAATGCTTTATCATTACCAAAACCTGTTTTTGATAGTTTCTTGTTGTTTCTGCTCGTTTGGCTAGTTTGCAAAAGGTTTTGAAAGGCAAGTCTGACGAGTGGCTCATTTGCAAAGTGTAGCGCGTGCACTTTCAAGTCCGGGTCGGTGTTTTCAGATTGTCAACAAATCGTGACAAAGATTTGTTTCGTTGTCTTTTGTGCTGAGATGCTACAACAATTTTCACCAACGTTCGCCAAAAGGCTACTAACATCATGTGTGTTCCTTTCACATAGTGAAACTTTACACTGCGAAAATGAAACAGACAAGGAATTTTGACTCAATCGACAAAATCGAAATCTTTATTCGAGTTGATTAAAACTGATTAAAAGCGTCATCGTAACTTTTCTGATTTTTTCTGCTGTATTCACATATTTTAGCTAAGCTTTTAATATGTTCTCAAACTTAAATCAACCTTAAACATATTAAAAAACTAGAGATATTATATGAGAACGTTCGATATACGTTTTCACACCAAAGTGCGAAGTTCAATTTGTCATGTTTTACTCGCTGTGCAAAACACGCATCAGCGAGCGCTCTTATTCATAAAAAAACAGACAATTTATTGGATTTTTACACCAACAAAACTAAGCAGCATCTACAGACAGAAAGCTATTGTCACTTATTGGGCCTAAACGCTGCTATGTCCAAACATATCCAACTAGTTTTTTTTTCTGTGATATGGAAAAGCTGTTAATCTTATTTAGATTGGAGTAACGTAAAGTTCTTGTAAAAGGAGCAGCGAAACTCAACTCGGTCAGCGATATAAAGCCGGACATATCTAAATTCGGCTGTGTTTTCACTCAGACTGTAGCAATTTACGGCGAAAATACTTACGCAAAACTCCAACATCCATAAAGGAGTTGAGTTGTGGGCCAAAAGCTACACGATTTCGGGAATTTCGGATGCCATTTCCCCTGCGTGACTTCCGCGAAAATCCTCGCAGAAATGTACGCGCGTGTGCCACAGGCGATGGCGCAATATGTTCTAAAAATAGAAAAATTGTCCCATATCATGGGGCCAACCCCAATACTAGAAATGGCGTGCGCTTACGGTCTCCCTCCCTGATTATGGCTCCTGCTTTTATCTGATGAAGGTAAAAACTTAAAATTTCTAATTTTAGTGTTTTCTGACGCCACGTGAAAAGCAAGAATTGTTTAGCCAGAGAGTTAAGAAGCGCTTCTGGACTTGAAATTTCAAGAAGGCTTTTGCTGTATGGTACATTGACTTTGATATAGACTCCATTTGCTTGTTCGTTATACTTTCCTGAGAGTGTAGACCTGGTAACAACATAGAAGCTGTCAATCTGATTCTCCTGTTAGAGAAAAACACTGCTGCAATACTCTGGAGATATTCTCTATTCAGTGTTTCAATTTCCTTTCTTGAATAATACAAAAACGTAACTATCTCTAAAGCAAGATATTTCAAAATGAAAAACGCCATTCTTCTATTGATTTCTTAAAAAGCCTTTCAAACAAGCAGAATTTTTTTTTTACCTTGTAGGCAAACTTAATAAATAAAGGACCAGTTATTATTTATTGCCTGAGGCCGGATGATTTTAGGATGGAATAATTAGATTTTCAGAACTATAGAAGTGAGGACCAGCAATAACTGAGAGTCCAAAAGTGGGGATCACTAAATGTCACATGGCCTTAAAGTGCCACTGCGACGAAATTTCACATTTCTTTTTCCGACATTTTTGAAACAGAATAACTTACCATCATGTACGATGTCCTTTCGTCCAAAAAGAAAGAATTAAAAAGACTTTCTTCATTAAAATTTCGCCGCTCGAAAAGTGAATTTTTTGCTCGCTATTAATCGAAATTGGTTCCAGTTGAGCCCGCTATTTTCGCAGCGGCATCTCTACTTGTGACGTCATATTCCTAACACGCGATTGATTTACCTTTGATCGCCATTGATGTCAGTGGAGTTTTTATCTTAGTATTAGTGAAATCTCTGTCGATTCAGAAGTTCATTTTGAGCAAAGTTTGTCTGAATGCAGTAGTGAACGTTTTTCTGAGGCTAGCTTCTGCTCGGCAAGTAAAGATTTCCAATTATACGATAATATTGCCGAGCCAAATGCCACCGAAAAAGCTACAAGCACGCTGAACAAAAAGCTGTAGAGGAAGAAGAGCTACAAAGTTCACACTGATGATCAGAATTTTATAACTGGTCACCAGTGGGGGAATAACTATAGTCCAAGTTTATGGTAGCTTAAACTGTGTTTATAAGCCTGAGAATTAGGCCCTTTGTAAACTCATTCATTGTCATATTAGCAACAATCATGTCTCTGCTTCTTGGCCACACAACGTACAAGATTTGGATAAGCCTTTCTACTAAGTAACAGTAGATACTAGTCCAAAGTACAAGAGAGAACAACGAACAGTAACCGGTTGTTTGATTATAATATATTATTCTCTTTGGCAAAGTCCACTGTAACTTAGCACGATATATTTACTAGACTTCACAGAGGTTCCATTCATACTATCACATGCTCATCATGCACATGTGCTACGTTGTTTCCCGCACACTGTCCTTCCCCAGTCATTCCAGTTGGGTTTCCGTTCACCCACAACAGTGTTTTTCCCTCCCTCCCACCCTTAGTTCTGTCTGGAACCTTTGTTTCTATGTTTCGATTTTTACCTAGGTTTACTTTATATGACCAGAACGTTTTTTGCATGCACATCGTTATTGTATTCCTCTCCATAGATATGTATCTTTAAGATTAATTTGTACATTTCAGTATTTTACTGGACTAGGTCTCATTCCTTCATTGGAATTTTGGGGATGTAGATCCACTGTGGTGCTTCCCAATAAAAAGAGTGGCAGGGAAGTGCAACCCCTGACTGCACATTACCCCACAGTAAGGCTTTGCCCTTGGAGACAGGTCCGGGAAATTATCCACTCCAGGATGTGGATCCCCGGTCACACCTGATCTGTACGCTACCCAGGATAGGCCACCCCCCCCCCCTCCCCGGTTCCCCTTAGTTCCTAGTGACTCGGGGGTATGGGGCTCACTGGGTGACTATTTCCGGTGTCACTCGATCATGTCTCCCCTCAGGGGGGGGGGGGGGCTTGTCTCCTGGTCCCCTTACCCCTACAGTTGGGCGCTTCCCTGCCACCAGAAGTTGCCCATTACATTTTGTGTATTTTTGTGTGACCCCCTGCTTAGAGCGTCAATGCAAAAACATTGCCAATTGGAACAGTTTATTAATTCAGGACTATGTCACTGTGATATATTTATCTCATTCTCAAATTAATGGTAAGTTTGAATTTTGGCCAAAGCGATTACACCGACAGAAAATTCAGACCCCTTTTGCCAATGGGTGTCACGAAAACTCAGACCCCGAAAACTCAGACCTCAGACCTCAGACCCCGAAAACTCAGACCCCGAAAACTCAGACCCCGAAAACTCAGACCCCGAAAACTCAGACCCCGAAAACTCAGACCCCGAAAACTCAGACCCCTCAAAATTAAAAAAAGTGAAAAAAAAAAGAAAATTCGTTTGAAGTGTTATCATCTGAATTGCTCTCCTATGGTCACGCAATGTCCATATGCAAAAGCAATAGGGCGAGATATTTATCTTGTCGGGTTGATCGCCCGCGCGTCGATCAAAGACACTGTTTCTCAAATCAGTTTTCATACCTTTTTTCAGACCCGAAAATTCAGACATCTTTACATTTAAAAAAGAGATTAAACTCGCATCAGTTCTCGTTACCTTGATGGTCCTTTATGAACGATGATCACAAGCAACAGCCAGAAAGTAGAGATTTTTATCTTCGCTGGTATATCGTTAGCGTATTTCCGGCGAGTGACAGCCGATCGCAGGCTAGTTTATCGCTAGTTTATCGATTTAAAAATGTTTAGGAGTGTAGCCGACATGAATTTTAATTACATTTGGTGGCCACGTTTTTACCGAAGAAATAAAAAGACAGAGTCGCTATTCAGAGTCGCATGATTGTTGCATCAAGTGATAACGAGTGGTTGAAACGACCCATTGAAATATAAGTGCTGGAAACTTTTTCGAGCTACCTTCATGTGACTATACGAACCTAAGGTGTTGTCCACAGTTTCTCGCGTCAAACCACGAAATGACTTTGGGCGTTTTAGTTAGGCTTCAAGGTTTTGCCAGAGACATTGGCTACGTGAATCAGTCATATGCATTTCATTAACTTTAACCAATATAGCGGCTAAAGATTTCACATAAAGATTATATGTTGTATTGCAATAAAAACAAAAACAAATTGGGATGTTATTTAGATGGGCTCTAGTTTAAGACTTACAAAATCGTGGTTAAAAAAATAATTTATGATGTAGAAAAGACTATGATGATAGAGAAAAACTATGTGACATTGAAATGACTCGAATCCGCTTTATTGGCGCGATTTACTTCTGTTGTAAATAGGTTGTTTGAGTTGTTTAGATATTCATATGGTTACATGTTTCTGTTACGCCGCCGTTGGGTTGGCCTGAAATTTTGATATGATAGAGGCAAATGATTTAGAAATATTGCACTCATTATTATCGACTTTGTTGCTGATGTATAGGTGGGTCTTAATTGAAATTAATAACTGTTTAATTACACTTTCTAGCATGGGGAAATTTCGCTACAAACAATATACCTGTAGAAGATGACCATGTGACTAAATTGCTTCTACCCTCACAAATCTAACACGGGAAACCGTTCTGTTTAGCACTATTTCAGCTATACACTTTAGGTTAGCTTTGGCAGTACTCCGAATGCTAGTGAATGTTAATTTGTTATTATTAAAACAGCAAATCGCTAATGGTGTGATGATTGCGTGACAAGAGTCTCCTCGCTCTATGGATACAAAACAGACTTTTGAATAATTCTTACAGCGACTCTGAATAACACTTGTTACAGCGACTCTGACATGGCAGACATGGCAACAACACAGAAGCTCTCAATCTAATGCTGCAATTTTCTGGAGATATCCTCTATTCAGTGTTTCAATTTCCCTATTTGCATAATACTAAAACATCTCTAAAGCAAGATATTTCAAAATGAAAAACAGCATTCTGCTATTCTTGGCTTGCACGTGACGTCACTGTATTTTCCATATTTGGGTATCCGCCATGTTGGGGTTCCACCGTGGGTATTTACATGTGTATATTATGCATTTATGCCATCGCTGTGTACTATACGATGAATTCTTTGGAAAATGAACGCGTCCCCTCGCTTGACGAGCTTTGTAGTAAGATCCCAATATTGTCGGAGTATTGTGCTAAACTTGAAGACAGCGTAAAACGAAGATACGTAGAAAAAATCGCCGAAATTGGAGTCGATCCGGTCACCATTCCCGATCACGATCAACAGTTTGACACGGAGTGCCTTCCACCTATCGAAGCTATGGATTTGCTTAGCTACTTGGTGTTGGATACAAGTTTCTACACGAAAGAGCAGTTCAAAGCATACAAGAGTTTGGAAGCCTATAACTTTGTGGTTTCAGGATTTTTATCAGGCATTCAAGGCTGTGTTGTCGCTGGAAAGCACGTTGTTACAGGAAAAGTGAGACATTCACAAAGAATGAATGACCCTTTGATCTCTGTGTGGGTTGTCGCCGAAAAAGACGGAACAGTCAAATCAGCCCACTGCTTAGGGTGCAAAGCAGGGCTCTCGGAAACGTGCTCGCATGTTGCAAGTGTGTTGTTTTATATCGAGGCGTGGACGAGAATTCGCGGTAAGTTGGCCTGTACCCAAGTTAAATGTACGTGGTTGTTGCCATCATTTGTAAAAGATGTCCCATATGCAAAAATGCGCGACATAAATTTGACCTCCGCCAGAAAACTTAAAGCGGATTTGGATGAAAAAATCGATAGCTTAGGAGAGGCTCAGGCAACATCCTTCACCGGCAGCAGAAGAGACCTAACAGTGCAAGTTCCCACGGAGACTGAAATGAACATCCTTTATGAAAGTCTAGACAAATCAAAAATTAAACCAGTGGCTTTAAGTCTTATCAAGCCCTACTCTGACCAGTTTGTGTCAGAAAGCAGCAGTATCCAAACAATCCCAGACCTTTTTGACAATGACAATTTAAACCTCACATACACTGATTTACTAAAGAAGTGCTTTAATGTAGAAATTTGCTTGTCAAGTAAAGACATTGCACAAATTGAGAGAGATACACAGAGCCAGGCAAATGGGAGTGCATTTTTTCGACATACTTCCCTTTCATTGCTTTACAAATCGTAATCCCCTTAACCCTTCACTCCCAATATCTGAAATTCAATTCTCCTAACTGATGACCATATAAATCTTTGTTCTCTGTTCCTGAGAATTTGGTGTAACATAAAGACACTTCCCCATAGTTGATAATTTTCCAAATTCTCATCACCTGTCTCCTTGACAGAGTAGTAAAATCGTTAGGAGAATTTATTTGCTAGTCATTCCTGGGAGTGAAAGGTTTAAAGGGGCTACGTCATGGTATTTTGAGTTATTTTGAGCATCGAAAAAATGACCTTTAAATTGAAGGAAACCTGAAAATAATACTGTAGAAAGATGAGAAAACACTAAAGAGATAGTACTAAACCATTAGGGAACAAGGATGGAGAAGATTGACACGGATTACTAACAACGAAATTGAAAAATTTAGGCTAAATTTTTCAAACCGTCTAACCGTGATGCAGCTCCTTTAAGTAATAATTTTTCTAATGTAGGCATACGATAAAGAACTTCAACCTAATGGCTTAAAAAATTGCTTATATTTTTTTCTACCTTAGCAGTATAGGCGAAAGTTGCGGAGGTACCAAATAAATAATTTTGGATGATTGTATTTCTATCTCATGGCCTTGTTTTCTAAATAAGAAAATAATGATAATTTATTGCAAAGAGAAAATTGACACTGATCGCTAATGGACCTTAGCAGCCATTAAGGGATATAAATCTAGTGGTAAACATTTAACTACCTTTCCTTTTTGTACAGTTATTAATGATCAATGATGTGGATATCTTTACAAATAAACAAACTGTTTAACTGGTCATCTCTCATTTTTTTTTCCCTTTTCGAAATATAATAATTAGTTAAAACTGGCTGTTTTTGGTTGTACAAGTTGTATTTTCAAATAAATGAACTGGGAATTACATGACAGGATGAACTTCTCATTGTTATAATGAATAAATTTCAACTTCTTGGGTTTAACATAATAGCTTTACAACGACTCCCGGTCAATTTGTATTTTCAAAAAATCAACTGGGAATTACATGACAGGAGAAACCTCTCATTGTTATAATCAATAAATTTCTTTCAATTTCTTGGGTTTAACAAAAAAAATAGCTTTACAAAAGCACATTGTTACCTTTGGGAGGGGGGAGGGGCACTCAACATATCTTTAGCTGGGGAGGTACGGCTCAGTCACTCATCTCCCAATTTTTCATAACCAGTTTGAGTCATAATACCCTGTCTCAGACAAGAATGTAACTATTTATAAAATCTGTTTACAGCAAAGAATATGGATATCCAATCTGTCCTCTACAAGTCGGAGTTGCTTGTGGGCCAACTGTATGGTGGTATTTCAAAACTAATTTTCATTCTTTAATCTCCTCATTGAACCTCTTAGAATCCCATTTAATTTCAGGCGAAAAAAAAAAAACCATATTCAAATTGGCCACACAACCCCATAAGGGACTTCCCCCAGGTGGTGGTACACACATTTACAACATTTTAAAATTAAACCAAAAAAGTTCGAAACAGCATGGTTTACATAAGTACAATGGAATCCCAGTTTTGTAAATCCTCTTTTTTTGGACCCGGAGTCATTTCCTCTCTTAAACTATTTTTAACCATTTATTTGAACTCTCTGATTTCCCAAACCAATTTACACTAGCCTTAGAGGTTAAAAAAATTGGGATTCCATTGTATTTTGCACAGATTAATCTAATCAAATGGGACAATGGGGCCACATAGATTGACAAGACCAGAGCAAACTCTGAGTATGCGGTCAATCATAGGTACCTGGATCTCAGGATTTCCAGCTGGATTACAGGTTAAAAAATCTACCGACAAGGTATTCTCAAGAATAGTGTATTTCCTGCGTAAAAGTCCTATGACTCGTTCAACATGGATCCTAACATGTGCGATCCCCCTTGTTCTTTCAACATCAACAGGGTCCAGTTGTTCTTTTCCTTTAGTGAATGCTGGAATTATGAGTTTTGCTTGTTTAAGGGCAACACCATCGTGAACAGTGAATCCCCTGTCTGCCATAACTAGATCCCCAGGAAGCAAGTTGTTGAGCAGCCCACAATTTTCTGTGAGATACTTGTCTGAGGTGCGTCCCCCCCCAGGCTTCTGAGACAAAGGAGATGCAGCCTTGAGGGGTTATGCCGATGAGGACCTTGACTGTGTTGTGGTGTTTGTACGAGCTGAACGTTTGTGCTCTAGCCAGGAGGTTTGTCGGTTTTACACAAAAAACTTCAAAACAGTCAATAATGACGGTTGTGTTATTTCCAAACGAAAACTTAAAACACTGGGGCATGGTCTTCCAAAGTTCTTCCCTCTCTGGCCACCTGATCAGTGGGGACAAGCGCACATCCATGATGACCAGCCAGTGTGCAAATGTCCTTGAGACTGTGGACATAGAGACTCCAAATCGGTAGGCCAAGTCTTGGTGTGGAACATTGAGTCTCAATTTCATCAGTACCATAACCATCTCTTGAAATAAAGAAAGCGATTGTGTTCTTCGTTTGACATGGGGTGCAACATGATTAAAAGTGGCTTCCAGTACTTCATATGTTGGCAAACCAGTGTAGAAAGACACTTTCCCGTTATCCTCTTTGAAATAATTTTTGTCAAAAGGCTTGCTAGTCACTGACTCAGCAAACAAGTAATCAAACTCTTCTGTTTGAGTGGAGGCATCACTTCGTGGACAGTCCTTGATGGAAAGAGATTTCACGGAGCGATATAAATAATTGAAAGCTTCTGTTTGAGTAGAGCATGTGCTGTGTGTTGCTTGCTCGTTGGAATCTGATTCTTGCTGGTCTGTAGGTTGCAAGTCTAAGTTCTCCACTTGGACTTGTTCTGAACCGGTACTTGCACTTTTGATCTCAGCAGCAAAATCAGCAAGGGGAACTCCAGGCGCATTTAATTTCTGCTGCTTCAGTAAACGTTCTTGTTCCTGTTGTTCCGCTTGACGTTTTCGCCTTTCCTTTGACCTCTCCGCTCGAGCCTCTCTCGATTGGGCTTGATGTTGTTCACTTTGCGTCGCCGTTGTCATGGCCTAAATTGAGAGTGGGAACCCAGTCAACATTGTAACGATCTGTGACGTGACAAGCGTGATGCGTGACCATAATCATGTGATCAGCCAGTCATGTGACCCGAGCCTTGTGGGTCGCTGTTGTACTAGATGCTGTGAACTCGGCATTATTAAAACTTCTCTTGTTTGTCTAAAGCCAATGCTGTGATTAAGTGCCTTCACAACGCGACATGGTGTCAGAAGTGGGATCGTAACAGGACAATACGATAATTATCTGCCGCCAACCTGGTGAGTGAACGAGTAAACTTCGTAGAAGTTGTTTTTTTGTGGTAGCCATATTAGATTTGGCAGGATGGCTGATGCTGAAGAAGGCGCTGAAGCAACGCCAGCTGTCGCT
>JAEMPF020036384.1:0-12442 GCA_022496165.2 Catalaphyllia jardinei
TATCTATCTATCTATCTATCTATCTATCTATCTATCTATCTATCTATGTTTTCGAACGGATTGACTTTACTTTCCAAAGAAAATATCGATGCCAGCTGTATAAACAATTGTAGACTTCACTTTAACAAGAAAGGGGTCTACAAGTTGGCCGGTAATTTTAGAAGACCCACCTAGCTAATTAAGCCCGCACCAAATGACTCATTCACTCAATCACTCACTCGCTCACTCACTCGCTCTCTCGCTTACTCGCTAGCTCACGCACGCACGCACAAACTCACACATGCACTCGCGCACGCACAAACGCGCTCACGCACTCACTCACTCACTCAGTCACGCACTCACTCGCGCACTCACTTATGCACACACGCACGCATGTGGCAAGAAGACACGCACGCACTCACACACTCAGTCACTTACTCACGCACGCACGCACGCACGCGCGCACTCACGCACTCACGCACCACGCACGCACGCATGCACGCACTCACTTACTCTTTGGACCATAGTGGCTTGCTCGTTTATTTATTTATTTATTTATTTATCTAATTACTTACTTATTTACTTAATGACGAAAACTTTTTAGTTCCTTTCCTCTGCTTCTTTTTATTAGGAATCTGCTATATGCTTGACAGACGTTCTCGAGAAAACTCCATCTCCAGTCCCAAAAGTTTTCCTGTTCTATGCTGCTGAGGCTTATCAGACCGGTTATCTTCTCGAGAAAGCAGATCTTTGCTCAGGAATAAAGTACGATAACCTTAAAAAAATTGTGTTGAACTCAGGTTGGTATGTTTTTTGTTTGTTTTTTTGAAGTACACAAATAGGATGAAAGATCTTTTCAGTAGATCCCATTGAAATGGTTGCGTTTGAAGGATCCATCGACAGACTCATACCATTA
The DNA here is from genome assembly GCA_022496165.2 of Catalaphyllia jardinei. Classification (NCBI taxonomy): domain Eukaryota; kingdom Metazoa; phylum Cnidaria; class Anthozoa; order Scleractinia; family Caryophylliidae; genus Catalaphyllia; species Catalaphyllia jardinei. Next base: position 896 of record JAEMPF020036384.1, read on the forward strand.
TAGTCACCTAGTTCTGTTAAATACACAGGAACACAAGAAACTACTGCTCAGTAGATTCAATTTAAATAGTAACACTTGAAGATTTATTGTTACCGCCAAAGAACTATTAAACTTATTTCGATTTGTTTACCTTTTGGGAATTTCATGTAGTTGGATTATACGTTTGTAGTTTTTTCGTACCTGGATGTGACAACATAGTTTTTGGAACAAAAAAATAAGTAATAATGTAAGTATGTTAGGAGTTGCTCGTGGACAAACCTTGGACATAAAATGGATATTAAAATGATTCCCGGTGTAAGTAAACTCGATTTGTGTACCGCGGGAACCAGCATAATAATAAATAACAATTATTCCATGAGCCCGAGTTGGATATGAAGTGATAAAATAACCAACGAACGCGTAGCGCGAGTTGGTTATAATCACTTCATATCCAACAAGGGCGAATGGAATAATTGTTTTAGTAAGTTCTCAAACCGATTTTTATTTTCACAATTTTACAAAGGAAAATTTTTAAACCTGGCGCACTATTTTCCATATGACGTAAAACTCCGACTATTGGCTCATAGTCGGAGTTCTTTAGCCAATTAAAAAGCTAGAAATACAATAGTTGGAACTGAGAATTTACTAATAGCACATATCTATATGTACCGCACAAGTGAAAAGTACTTTCTGCGCATTCTAATTGGCTAGCTTAGTGGTTAATAGCAAATGCTATTCGCCTCTAAGCAAAGGGAAAAACAAAATGGCTTCCCGTTTCGCTTCGGTTACCGAGGAGCAAATTTTATTCACAAATTAAACGAGGCAACTGTTCCGGAAAATACAAAAAGTGGCAACAAAGTTTGGTTTGGCCCCATTTTGTGTTAATTTGTTTGATCTTTCCAAATTCAAATCTTAAAGCGCTAGCATAAAAGAGGTACAAAACCTTGATTGAACGTGAACCGTCGAGCACTATATAAGTACATAAGATGAAACATTTACTGTTTTGAAGCTTGATCTCAACAGCAACACGAATTTGAAATATACGTGGAAGAAATGTCACCAGGGAAAGTAACCCTTTTCTTCTCTAAGAGCGACTTACAGCTTTTACCCTGTGTAACGCCATTATGATAAAATGTTACTCATTAAAGGAAGGCCCCTTAAGCGGAGGAGGGGGGGGGGGGCCCAAAAATTTAAGGGAAGGTTTAGCAAGTTTAAAGTTTAAAAAATGTTTTGGACACCACCAGACAGTTGAAAGCCCTCGAAAAGGCACCCCAGGTTGGTCAACAACTGTTTGGTGTACCTCCACCAACTTTTGGCTTCAAATCCTAAATTTAAAACGACATAAAAATTTCCTATTTCCATAAATTCTACGCACCCTTGAGAAAAAATTTTTTATCCCCAAATATACCCAAAAATCATCAAAAAATTACAAAACACCCCAAACGCAGATATGCGTGATGAGCAGCGAAATATTTGACTGCTTGCTTTTACAACAAGAAGTCACTTGCCGCAAAGCAGCATACAGTGTGATTTTCATAATTTTCTGATGTGCATTTGTTGTTTTTTTCGGAAATAAAGCAGATTTCCAATCGACCGATTATTCAACTTGTGTGGCATATAGTACAACAATTATACCTCAGTGTCAGTGAAAGTGGTGGATGTTTACCTCACCACGGCTAAGTAACTGTCCACCATTAATCACCCACACTGAGCTGAATCATTGTCATGTTAAATAAAACTAGGTAGAAATCAGTTGTTTCTGTTCGATATACCACTGTTTCCGTCCATTTCCGACGAAGTTGTTCACGTTTGCTTTATTTCGTAGGAATAATGGAGAAAAAAGGGCTCTCAAATATTGGTGAGTAATGCCCTTTATTTCTCCTTAAAATTATATAAACAATAGCCTCCATTTGGCGCGAAAATATGCTAGAATATTCATCTGCGGACATTATCTGTTCGGAGAAGCGAACAGTTTCCGAGAGCCTTAAACTGTGAGCTTCAAGGAACAGATAATGTCCAAGGACAAATATCCGAGCATATTTTCTCCTCAAATGGAGGCTATCGTGTTTATTATCCTTCACATCTTTTTCCCAACGCGCGCAGTTTTGAAAATTGGGGTATATTCTCGGATATTCCCCAGTTTTAGCTGGGGAATATTTGATCACCTGTCGTGTTTAGACCAATCGCACGCGCGCGAAACGATTTGTTGGATTATGAGATATAATATCTGGAAAAAATGCAAATTTTTAGCACAAAGGAAGTGATTGAGAAATATAGACAAATGTCATTTTCTCTTGATGGGAATAGTTAGATTTTGTCTAGCTTCTGTTGAAAAAGTGACACGATCTCCTCATTCAAACACCACTTTTAAAGCATCACGATGAGTGTGTCAAAGAAAGTTCTCAGTAAAGAGGACCCTTGTTCGTTGCAGTAAGAAGTCGTACTATCATTCATATTTCAATGATCATATGAAAAATGTCAGAAAAACTTGGATTGGGATTAATCATCTCATCGGCCGAAATAAACGAAGATGTAAGCCTACTGTTGCGCTTCCTAATGTGCTCAATGAATTCTTTTCTTCCGTGGGTCAAACATTTTCGGCATCAGTACCTCCTGCTAATCATCATTTCAGTGATTATCTCCCTGGTGTTAATTCACCTAGTTCATTCTTCTTCGAGCCAGTCACTTCCATGGAACTTGAAACTGAAATTCTCCTTCTCCCTACTAACAAATCACATGGTTTATACTCCTGTCCCGTTCGCGTATTAAAATCTTCCAGTAGTGTACTCTCTCTACCATTGGCACATATAATGAATAATTCCGTGTTAACAGGAAAATATCCATCTAATTTAAAGCATGCAAAAATTATTCCCATCTTCAAGGATGGCGATGAAACGGACCCAAGTAACTACCGTCCCATTTCTCTTCTTTCACTCTTCAATCGGCTCTTTGAGAAAGTTATGTATAATAGATTAAAATCTTATGTCGAATTAAATGGACTTCTGTACAATGGTCAGTATGGTTTTCGTGAGAATATGTCAACTCAGCATGTAATTTTGGATATTGTTAATTCGATCCAAAGTAATATGGATAACAAATTGTTCACGTGCGGTATTTTCCTCGACTTTAAAAAGGCTTTTGATACTGTGGATCATTCGATTCTTCTGAGTAAACTATATCATTACGGTATAAGGGGTCCGGTAAATGAATGGTTTTCATCCTACTTAAATGGTCGTGTCCAAACTACTCAAATTGATAAACAAATATCATCTAAAAGAAATGTGCTAACAGGGGTCCCACAAGGCTCTGTTCTAGGCCCTCTACTTTTCTTGATTTATATTAATGATATTTATAATTCTTCTAAGAAGCTTTCTTTTTATTTATTTGCTGATGATACAAACCTGCTGTATGCTGACAAGGATTTGAAGTCATTAGAAAGTGTAATCAACATCGAACTGCAGAAAGTCTGTGACTGGTTGAATGCTAATAAGCTGACCATAAATGCAAAAAAGTCCAATTTTGTCATATTTAGACCATCACAAAAGAAGCTTAATTATCAGATTAATATAAGGATATACAATAATGCCTCAAATGCTGATACTTTTCTTGAATGCAAAGATTACGTAAAGTTCCTGGGTGTGCTCATCGATAAAAACTTAACTTGGAAATATCATATCGACTACATCGCCTCGAAAATTAGCAGGGTTGTTGGAATTATATCACGATTAAGGCACTCTGTCCCTCTGAATACTTTAATCCGTTCTCTGATTTTCCCATATACACACTACGGAATTGCTGCTTGGGGCCAAGCTGCACAGGTCTATCTGAGGAAAGTCTTTATCTTACAAAAACGAGCTCTTCGGCTAATGTTCTTTGCTGGTAACAGATCTCATGCTATTCCTTTATTTGTCTCTGCTAATGTCTTACCCCTCAATATGCTTTATTTTGAAACAGTATGCTCCCTCATGCACGACATATCTACCAATTCTGCGCCTCAGAATATCTGTGATCTTTTTACTTGTTCATCTGACCTTCATACATATAACACTAGATTCTCTGATGCTGGTAATTTATACATTAATAAATCAAGACTGAGAATTCAGCTTAATTCATTTTCCATTTTCGGAGCTAAATTGTGGAATTGCCTGAAGCCTGATCTGCGTAAACTTAGGAAACAACCTTTCAAAAATAAAATTCATCAATTTTTACTTGCGGTACTTAGTAATGAGGATGATTATGTTGATGTCTCTACGTTAATGTTAAAAATAGCTAATTATCATTAATCAAACTCTAATAGCCATTATTGTTAATTTCTTTAGTTCTATGACTTATTATAGGTTCTTTCTCATCTCATGTAAATCCTAGCTATTTGTGAATATAAGTGTATACCTATTTACTTTATTTATTTATTTAACTGATATTAATAATGATATATCTATATATATATATTTTTTTCCTGCATTTTACTACAATGTAATGTATTTGTAATGTAATGTATTTGTAATGTATCTTATTGTAAGTTACACAGCCCGCCTCGATTAGCGATGCTATATGCGGGTTGTGTAAATTTAAAAATCTGTTGAATTTGAATTTTAATAAAATAATGCTAAAAAAAAAAAAATGCTAATGCTGCTAATGCTAATGCTCAAAACATTCATTCTGGCCATAATTGGAGGGTACCTTTTGAAACGTTCCCATAGAAGGCAAGCGTGGACTTTTGACAATATACTTCAAGTCCTCTATTGAGCCATTTTCCCCCTCTATTGAGCCATTTTCCCCCTCTCTCGCGCCATTGAGCCATCCCCCCCCCCCCCCCCCGCAGGGAGGGAGCGGGAGCTTATTTGAAGGGCAGCCCTATTTAATTCAGCGAAATGCATTACCGGTAGTAGAACAGGAGGAAAAAACAGACTTAAGTTACGCTTCCCTACTTCCCGTTTTGGCTCAGGACAATGACTGTCCAATATGGAGAATTGAGTGGTATTATACGTGTTATCATGGTTACACAAGTTATTTTCAGCAAAATCCGAACTTTCAGCACGTGAATAAACCAAACCGGATCAGTCCACATGAAGTGTTATAGTTATGATTAATTACTAATACAGTCTATCATTTATTAACATGGTTGTGTAGGATGGGCGGGGGGAGGGGGGTTAAAAGAGAGAGAAAGAGAGAAGGGGGGTAATGACTTTCCTCCTCTGGAAAATGTTTTTCATTGGTTTCCAAGCAACAGCTGTCATCATAGCAATGTTGGCGCATTGAAATAAGTGGATTGTCTTGAAATTAAGTCTAAATCTAGTGACGATGTTCTTGAAGCTGAGTAAAAGAGTATGCTGGACAATACGTCATGCAGGATCTTGAAAGTAAGAAGAAGTAATAACACATTTGTCTACTCTATAGAGAATGATCGCTATCACAAATGCGCTGGAGATGCCATGAAGAAGTGCGTGATTAACAGCATGCATGTGTTCGAGCATGAGCAGGGAGACACTGACGAAGTTGATGATGCAGATGATGCCTATATTCGTTGCTTAGAAGAACAGACAAAGACCTGCAATCACCCCATTATGCACAACTTTTTTAAAGAGGTAGAAGCGTACAAGAAACATGTCAAGCAGTTGGAAATGCTTGAATCAGAAGAGCAACAGGGGTAGAACTATCGAGCATTGAACTTGTCATTTTCATGTTCATGTAACTGCAATGAACGTAGAAGAAAATTAGCAACTTTACAACATGTTCGACTTAGATCGCAGTGATAGTTAACAAGACTTAGAAATAACTGAGTTTATGCATTATTAAGTGGAAACCCCGACGTTCTTGCGCTAGCAACGCCCTGGAAATTAATCTTTTGAAGACGGCGTGCGCTAACTCCGAATCTTTTTCTGGGGGCCTTGTAGGAGAAAAACGTTTATAAAATACACCACCATAAAGTCTTCTGAGACAAACGTTTAGCTTCATTCCGTAGCCATTGATGCTTTTCGGTGAGCGATGCTTAAGCAAAAGAGCACTTTCCGTGTTTGCATAGCCTCATCTACAAAAACGGGAGGGTTGGGAGACTACGTCTCGGGTTTGCATAACTTTCGAGAAATCTCCCAACTCTCGGCGAGTGTTTAGATGAGGCTATGTAAACACGGAAAAAGTGCTCTATTGTTTTTAGAAAATGATTCTCAAAATTCGCGGGAATATAAAACGTCACAACCATGTTTGCATACTCTCATCTAAACACACTTATCGCCCAATGAAAGCGCGCGTAGTAGCCCATTTAGTTTATAATAGTTGATAATGCCTTTCAAACTGTTCCCAATTATGTCACAAATTGTGGCAATGTCTAGATATGGGCATGGGAGTCTTAATATTCTCCATGCGTATGCAACAGATATCCTGCGATTACGTCATTTCGTGTGTCGTTGACAACAATGGCGAATTTTTCAGCTTTTCTACAAATTGACAAACTCGGTAAATTGTCCAATGACTTCCCAGGGCGGACTCAACGCAATTGAAATCCGTAAAAGAGATGTGGAAGTATCGAAATGATTGTCTCATTAATTGCAAACTGCACTTACTTGGCATGCACCTTAAGGATTAAACTTAGTTGTAAACGGTTCGCACAATTATTTTTACATGCACCTAAAGTAAAATGTAAGCGGTTCATATCTATACCAAGTGACAGTTTTTAATAGCCACAGCAAGCTTGTAAAACGTCTAGAGATAGGGTCGTTTGTACTTGAGAGAGATCATGAGAAACTAACTAAGAAGTGATATGCAGGCAGATATGGCATTCCATGTCATTAGCTATACTGCATTCAATAACTGCCGTTCAGTCGGTCCTCTCTTCTCTTAGGGGGAGGGTTGGAAAGGTGTTTTGAACCAGCCGAAGGATTTTGCTTTACCGAAATCCAAGCCCGTACTACATTATTCTCGCTAAATTTTGTGAGCATTAAATTTAAGAGTGGCGAAATAGAGGACATGCGAATATTAATTTCGCGGGCGGGCGAGCGGGCGAGCGGGCGGGCGAGCGGGCGGGGGAGCGAGCGAGTGGATGAGTAACTGAGTGAGTGAGCGAGCGAGCGAGTGAGTGAGTGAGTGAGTGAGTGAGTGAGTTAGTTAGTGAGTGAGTGGGTGAGATAGTGAGTGGGTGAGATAGTGAGTGAGTCAGTGAGTGAGTCAGTGAGTGAGTCAGTGAGTCAGTGAGTGAGTAGGTGAGTGAGTGAGTGAGTGAGTGGGTGGATGGGTGAGTGAGTGAGTGAGTGAGTGAATGAATGGGGGAGTGAGTGAGTGAGTGAGTGAGTGAGGGAGTGAGTGAGTGAGTGAGTGAGCGCAATTTTTTGTAATCTTTGAAAAATTTACAGGTGCTTATTTTTTCCAAATTGCATTCGAAATCATTTCATTACCTATACGAATTGCACAACACGAGGTCCAATTACTAAATAATCGTATCTATAACAAATTTCGGAATTAAAAATGTCTCTTGAGAACTTCTTTTAAGCGAACACGTCTTTGGCGCTTTTCCTAAGTTTTGAAAACTATAGAAAACATTGCTAAAGAAGCCATTTAAGCACACGTAATAGACCAATTTCGGTATATTAAAATTCAGTCTTAAGCAATAGACCTCAGAAGCAGGCTCTGGAGAATAAATCCCACAAACTCTGTATTTATTCCCCAGAACCTCGTACTGAGGTCTCTTGTTTTAGGCTGAATTTTAATAGATTGAAATTGGTCTGTTGACATGAAAATCACGTGGGTATTCAATTACAGGTATCCGATTACAAAAAGTTGAAATCGGACACCTGTAATTGGACACCTACTTGATCGCGCGCCGATTACGTTACAAATAGGAGCGCGGAGAACCATCACGATCGACAAGTTTTGTTTTAGATACGATTAACGGGAAATTTGTGCTCGTAATGTCAAATTAATAGACCACTTGCGTCGCGCTTGTCCGATTTTGAAGTTATAATAATGATTCGATATAGCGCCCTTCCTCCAATTAGCGCCCTCTTTCGAATGAGCGCCCCCCCCCCCCCTTCGAACGTGTTTTTATAAGTAAACGGCCCTAATCCAATAGTGCCCTTAACCAAATGTTATAATGTTACAGCGCCATCAGAGTACGTATTAAAGAAGGTTCATTTTCTGGCTTCACTACTCACATACGTAATTCTGCATTATAAAAATAGTAGCATTGGTCTGAGGTTCGCAATTGCTATTTCCATGTGAGTACATTATTCTTTTGAACGAATCATCTTTATCGGCGTTGAAATTGATTAAAATTTCCTACTTTAGCTGAGCAGTCGCCTTATATTTGTTGCTGTTAGAGTTCCTATTTTTGTTTTTTGTTTTATTTTTGAAATAAATACTTGTATTGAGCCGGATAAAACAGTTACAAAGTGTCTTGAAATATTTGAGCATAATGACTACATAAGTAGGTGTTCGATACTGAAAGAAATTGAAAGTAGAAAATTTGAAACTGCTTCAATTGTTCTCAAACGAAAAATATACCCAAAAATCCATTGCCAGTTTTATTGAAGTGGACGTTTTTATCGCCCAGTGCTCGATGGCAAACCTTAGCGAAAGCGGCAATTAGGATCCATTACGGCATTGCGCTGTTTCTGTTCTTGCTAACGCCGTTAACAGAAACCATGTTCAATTATAGCAGAGTGAGAAGATGATCCTAAGACACCACGAAACGGCTTCGGTGATGATTTAGAGGTGGGCCGAAGAGACAAACTCAGTCATCAGCGCACATGATGTAAAAATCTCTCTTTGCAGTTGTCTTCGCCCTCATGGTCTGCTGAATCCATGGTGTGTCAATGTTATTTTACGGCGATTTTAGCTGGTGGAGTCGATGCCACGAAACTGGTTGATTTTCTCTGCATTGTTCTTTTTTACTTCTAGAACGCAATCAAACAAATGAATGTATTCAAAAGAGAATTTCGTAAAATATTATATCTTGCAAAAGAAAACGAAAAGCTGGTGCCTTGTCTGGAGTTGAAACGGCCTCTGCCTTTAGACAAGCTTAAGATACCGAACGTGACCCATAGCACAGTTTTACAACAAGCCGAGCACGGAAACAAAAAGTGTTAGCTTTGACGAACAGTGCCACTCCTTCCGAAGCGATATTTATCAAGTACGATATCTGCACTGACAACCTGGAGCGTTCACACCAGGCAAGCTTCAGATTACTTGTGAAGAGGACAAATAAGTGATCCCACAGGAATACAAACAAAGTAGTCTGTTGACACTAAATAGTTTCTCAAACAATTGATTCACGAGCTCTTTCTTATGAAAGAACTTATTTTTCCACGTTTAGGGCGAAGGGCATGTTAAGTTTTGCTGGAAGATGTAAGATGAGGGTCTATCAAAATTGTTTGGGAAAGTCTATTTTCCTTTCACGCTGAAAACGGAAAGATACGCAGAAATGAAAATGAAGCTTGGATGACACTGAATGGAGCCCAAATCTGCATCAAATAGGAATCAAAAGTACTTAGTGGGGGTAGACTTAAGTAATGTCTCAAATTCTCTAAAAAAGATAACTGTTTCGAGACACAACCCAAGTTTCCAAAGAACGGACTGTAAGAAGTTTCGTCAACAATATGCTAAAGAATATGTAAATATTTACATTTGAATGGGCAGTTGACATCTTCACTGGCGAAAGCGAAACACTGGTATTCAAATGTGACACCGAGAGCTAAATCTAGCTGAAACCAAACGTACTGAAAAACATATGCTCAGGCTTTATAGAAAACCTTAGAGCCGTGAAATCCATTTAATGCTAAGGTTGTCGCCTATGTGTCTATGATGCCGGAAAATTTGAGCTCACGAAGTCTCAGTTTGATCGTTGTAGAAGTCAGCTTCCTCATAACCTTGAACATTTTGTCGGTGATCGGAAACACCTTAGTTTGTATTTCGGTTTGCAAGAATACTCGTCTCCGAACGACAACAAACTTGTACATTATCGCTTTGGCCGTGAGCGATTTGCTCTCTGCTGTGTTTGTGATGCCTATAAGCGCGAGCGTATTGATAGCAGGCAACTGGACTCTTGGCGGAACGCTTTGCCAGATTCACGCCTTCTTCAGCCTGTTTGTTATCTACGTTTCTCCTGTAACCATGGCCTTTACAGCAGTTAATCGTTATGTGAGGATATGCAAGTCGGATCAGCAGTACAAGAGACTGTTTTCAGCGAGAAAGTCGCGCGTTTTGCTTGCCTCCGTATGGAGTTTCGTTGCAGGTTACACAGTGGTTCCTCGATTGCTCGGTCTCCAAGCGTACGAATTCGTCCCAGGTTACGCCCAGTGCTCTATTGCACACCTCAGCGAAAAGGGCAAATTGATTCACTACGGTATCGTCGTCACGTTGTTCTTTTTAACACCGTTGATAGCAACCACATTCAGCTACACAAAAGTCGCGAAGACGATCCGACAGCACAATGCGTCTGCAACTGCGACGATTCAAAGACGAGAAAGCGCTCGGGAAAGAAGCCGTAAATGGCGAAAAAGCAAGGGTATCACCAATCATGAAATCAAACTCAGCAAGTCTCTATTCGTAGTCGTCTTCTCCTTCATAATTTGTTGGACACCCTTCTGGATCATCGTTATTCTCCGTCGCTTTCGTCTTGTCGCAGTGATGCCTCGAAACGTTGAGCTCTTTTGCATGTTTCTCCTTTATCTGTCGAATACAATCAACCCTTTCATTTATGCTGGGATGAATCCCTTATTCCGAAGGGAATTCCGTAAGATTTTCCTCTGTAAACAATGTCATGAAGTGGACGTAGCTAATAACAGAAGAGCAAAGAGCGAGGATGCAACTGATACTCCAAACATGGAATTTTTTCGACGCGTTTTTCGGCCGAACTTCCATCAAAATACTTCTTTGGTCAGCCTCTCTGTCGAAAAGAGTGAAATTTCCCAAGTAAGGGAGGTAAATCTTGGACCGTCCATATCAGAAAGTTCCTGTTGATACAGGCGAATGATCAACTGCCCTTTAAAAAGTTTGCCTAAAGTATTGATGTTTTCACAGATAACATAAAATATGTTTTCACGCAAGAATAAAATTAAGATTGTAAGTAGGTGAACGGCAGGTATAGAGAAACATTTCAGAGCATTTTTACGCTTAACCAGTAGTGGCCAAAGGGATGTTTTAGCGAAAATGACTTCAAAAAATTAGACTTAGTATGCATCCGTCTTGTTGGTTTCACTTAAAAGAACACCAACAAGGCCGCCGCGGAAGTGGGCTAAGAAATAAATTTTGCTTCATGATTGTTGACTACAGCACATGGTTATAACTCTCACCAACTTCAGCAAATGTACGCCCGGACCTTAGCACCATGTATACTGTAGACATTAAATTAATACGAAATAGCATTGTCATAATGCAGTATTGTTGACTGAATACACCGAAAAGGCTCGTTTATTAAAATTGGCCTCGAACTAACGGATTAAATTGTAATGTAGCGAACCAAGCCGTTTCGTTCTATTGAAAGCAATAAGCAATTGCAGAACTGTAGCTAATATTGCCTTAAGGCAACAGCTAATGAATTTAAGAGCAGTTTCTTTGTTGCAGAATCTTTGAAGACAT
>JAEMPF020036385.1:0-2500 GCA_022496165.2 Catalaphyllia jardinei
GGTAAAGGAGGCAAAGGTCTAGGAAAAGGAGGCGCAAAGCGTCACCGGAAGATCCTTAGGGACAACATCCAAGGTATCACCAAGCCAGCCATCCGTCGTCTTGCTCGTCGTGGCGGTGTCAAGCGAATCTCTGGCCTGATCTACGAGGAGACTCGTGGTGTTCTCAAAGTTTTCCTCGAGAACGTGATCCGTGATGCTGTGACATACACCGAGCACGCCAAGAGAAAGACTGTGACAGCCATGGATGTGGTGTACGCTCTGAAACGACAAGGCCGAACTCTGTACGGATTTGGCGGTTAGACTGCACAGTCTGCCAACACAAACAAACGGCTCCTTTAGGAGCCACCAAATCTCTCAAAAGTCATGAGCAATAAAATGAATGTTTCTTTGTGATTCATTATATGAGCAACAAGATTACAAACAATGTGTAGGGACGTATCTAAGATCCAAATTACTACACATCCCACGCCGATGCAAACAGCTTAATATTCGTTGTTCAAATTTTACGATATCCTCTGAAGCGAACAATGCGAGCATTTATTGTTTGTTCATGCGATGTTTTTGCGCCATTTCTGCAACGCTGGACTTTATGCCCCACCGCGCACAACTTATTAACCGTTTCGCGGTTCTAAATTTTTAAATTTACTGGGAAGAGGGCTTGTGCAAGGCTGTTTGTGATTTTCCTGTTTTCAAGATGTGAAAAGAACAAAACGCATATGTATCGCGTGTACAAAAGCCCAAAGAATAGATTGCGCGCGGTTATTCAAATGTTCGATTTATATTTCCTTAAATCTCGAGCGTGAAAAAACGTTTGAAAATTTCGCGCTACTGTAGACATAAATAGGTAGACGGCTTGGTGTGTGATAAAAACCGCATTTCAGCAAACCGAGTACCACGTTTAGTTTGAATAAAGAAGCAGAAATGGTGCAAGGCTTGGGAGCTAGAATTGAAAGGAGAACCGATTTTAAGTAAGGTTTCTCCTTTTTTTATATTATTGTTCATGTTGGTCAACGCTTTTGTTATATTTGGTGGCTCCTAAAGGAGCCGTTTTTGTGAGTCAAAGCTTTTTTAAGCTTTGGGTTTCTTCTCGGTCTTCTTGGGCAGAAGTACAGCCTGGATGTTTGGAAGAACACCTCCCTGTGCGATGGTGACACCGGCGAGCAGTTTGTTCAACTCCTCGTCATTACGCACAGCCAGCTGAAGGTGACGGGGGATGATTCTTGTCTTCTTGTTGTCACGAGCAGCGTTGCCCGCCAACTCGAGGATCTCAGCGCTCAAATACTCGAGCACGGCAGCCAAGTACACTGGAGCACCGGCGCCAACACGCTCAGCGTAGTTGCCTTTGCGAAGAAGACGATGGATACGACCAACTGGGAACTGAAGCCCTGCTCGGGATGAGCGGCTTTTGGACTTGGTGCCCTTTGCTTTTCCTTTGCCTCGACCAGACATGATTAAATGTAAAGCTCACGAGAATAAGTTTCTAAGTGAATGAAACAGATATGAGGTGTACCGAGTTTTTATTTGCCAATAGTCGAATATAGAGGATCGAAATACACCAATAAGAAATTTTTATTTGACAAGGGAAAAGTGGTATAAACAAACCACATGTAAAATAACATGACCCCAAAAGTCCGACCAATCAGGAATCGAGAATTTCGATCCTTATGGTAATTGATCCTTTCGAAAATGTATTATAAATACAAAATGCATGATCTAGGCTTCATTCAAACCCGTTCTGATCTACAGACATGGCACCCAAAGTTGCAGGAAAGAAAGGCGAGAAGAAAGCCGGCAAGGCAAAGGCCGCGGCTGATGGAAAGAAGAAGAGAAGGGGAAAGAGAAAGGAAAGCTATGCTATCTACATCTACAAGGTGTTGAAGCAAGTTCACCCTGACACTGGTATCTCCAGCAAAGCCATGGGCATCATGAACTCGTTCGTCAACGACATCTTCGAGCGCATCGCCACCGAAGCTTCCCGCCTTGCCCACTACAACAAGAAATCAACCATCAGCTCCCGCGAGATCCAGACCGCCATCAGGCTGCTTCTGCCCGGTGAACTGGCCAAACACGCCGTGAGTGAAGGAACCAAGGCTGTGACCAAGTACACCAGCAGCAAGTAAACTCACTTTGTGAGTTTCCCGCCAAAACAAACGGCTCCTTTAGGAGCCACCAAATGTTATAAAAATCAATGACCAACAGCATTTCGTTCATTTCATTTTTCAGGAAGCTCAAAGCTACTTAAACTAACGGCAGTGAATTAGTAACATCACAAGGACGTGAAATGTCTGCTGCGTTTCAAATCTATCTTTAATCTTTGATGTTCGACTGAAAAGATCGCGTATTTGTAATTCGGAGTTCACGCTTGCTAAACGAAGATTTCCATCCCGTTTCAAGAGCCTTCGTTACTAAAGTCTCTGGGAGTAGTTTGCGCGAGTAGTTTGTTTCGTGGACGAAACGCGTAAGCGAATTTCCCTCGTGGCTTCGCGTAGGCCCTCACAAA
>JAEMPF020036385.1:7500-12500 GCA_022496165.2 Catalaphyllia jardinei
TTTGCGAAGAGCTCTGCCCTGGCTTATTCCCTTAGCTCGCTGCCGACTTGTAGTAATTAAGCTTTTGGGGAGCCTCTGTACTCAAAGAATGACACCATTTCGGCAGACTTGATATCACAGAGCTCTTCACAACTCGTCTTGGTAAAAGCCGACTCGACTATTGGAAATCTAGTGGTGAGAGACTTAGTGTAAAATATACCAAGGATATGGGATAGGGTAGGAAAAGTCGGCGACTCGAGTCGAGTCGAGTCGTACGACTCGTCTTGGTAAAAGTTGACTCAACCTATTGGAAGTCTGGTGGTGAGAGACTTGGTGTAAAGTATCTATCCCAAGGATATGGGATAGGGTAAGAAAAGTCGGCGACTCGTCTTGGTAAAAGTCGACTCGACCTATTGGAAGTCTAGTGGTGAGAAACTTAGCGTAAAATATCCCAAGGATGTGGGATAGGATAGGATAAGTCGGCCACTCGACATGTCTTGGTAAAAGTCGACTCGACCTATTGGAAGTCTAGTTGCGAGATATTTAGCGTAAAATATAGTAAGGATATGGGATAGGGTGAGAAAAGTTGGCGACTAGTCTTGTCTCAACTCAAGTCGTCACAACTCGTCTTGGTAAAAGTCCACTCGAATTATTGGAAGTCTAGTTGCAAGATATTTAGCGTAAAATACATTAAGGATATGGGATAGGGTAGGAAAGGTCAGCGGCGACTTGTCTCGACTCGACTTGAGTCGTCTTGGTAAAAGTCCTCTTGACTTATTGGAAGTCTAGTTGCGAGATGTTTAGCGTAAAATACAGTAAGTATATGGGATAAGGTGAGAAAAGTCGGTGACTCGTCTTGACTCAACTCGACTCAAGTCGTCACCACTCGTCTTGGTAAAAGTTCACTCAACCTATTGGAAGTGTAGTTGCTTTTGTACGTTAATGAAGTGACAGTTTGCGGAGCAGTCAAAGCTTGCGGATTATGAAGTATATACCCAAATTTTTATCTAAATGATGCAGATGGTTTACGGACTTTTTGAATTGACCCTTCACAAGGTTAAATGGAACAGAACTGATCATAGTTTGTTAGCGTGCAAGTATCCTTTATATGACTCCCGAAGGTACTATGATGTGTCATATGAGTTGGGTGATATTAGAATAACGCGGAGTTCATTAACAAACCCAAGCAAAAACTTAATGATTGTAGTTATGGCGAGTATGTGACATAGCCAAAAACATTGTCTTACCGACTAGACTGTATAAAGCTTGGTACGTATGGATTTTATTTCCTCGATAGCACAATTTGAGACACCTGTAATTTTCCTGGATATCAGAATGCAATATTTCATTGTTGCTTTAACATTCATTGTGTGATGGCAACAAGGAATAGTACATAGTAAATGGGCGAAAGTAAAGAAAGCAGGATAGATTTAATTGAAAAGCTAGTGATATGTCTGTTTATAACAAGGTGAATTTGTTTTAAAGGAGCGATGACAATAAGAGATCAACTGTAAAAGTGGGTATTGTTATTGAACAATGAAAAGGGAGATAAAGGTTCCGCTACTGGGTCATAAAGAAACCGAAAATTTGTTGCAAGGTTAGGCAACACTTGGCATTGGGGTGAGACATGATTTTTTAAGGAATAGCTGTATATATGAAGAATGTAAATTTCGTGGCTGGTATGACGCGGCGTTTCGTCTCGGCCAAGAGACTCATCAGATACTTTTCGAATTCCAGCAAACTCGTTGAGCATCGCGCTCAAAGTCCCGTTCGCGAAGTCAAGATGTTAGCAGTCTGGCCCTCTATCGCAGAAGGATTCCCAACCGCAAGTGCACGAGTTATATGCAATAAAACAGTATAGGCTGTTGTAACCAGTTTCGGAAAAAAATAAACGGCAGATGTAGAATAGCAGTCTTCTTGCGAAAAAGGAGTTGTCAGAGAGACGAAGGGATTTTTTGAAAGATCCGAACAAAAATGCGTTTTTCCTGTTGAAGTTGTGGCCCAGGGATAAGCAAGCCTAAGGGAGGGGGGGGGGAAGGGGAACACCAAAACTTTTAAACTGGCATTATTCTTCATCGGCATTGGCTGTACTCCGCTGTTGTTTACCAGGTGGATTCTGTTGCCGCAATATTAGGCCAAATCGCCACAAAAAAGCGAAAAAAAAACGCCAAATAGATTTCGTTCTGAACAATGCGGATGGTCAAAACAGCAAATGGTTCTATTTCGACATCGGCTACAACAAGTTCCTTCTTCTGAACGGAAAACCAAAACAGTGAAATAAAACCAATCATAGACCGAATACACCATATACCATAATAAACAGGACACTCACTGAAACACCAACAGCTCACGACTCCAAGGAGCCACCAAATAAAAAAAAAGTTTATGACCAACATCACTAACAATAGTTCCATAAAATTGATCAGTCACTTATCAAATCAGGTCCTTCCGAAGATTCAAACGGAATACTCAGTGCCTTGCTCTTAGGTATAACACAGACTGTGAAGTATATATGAAGAGGCTAGTGATAAAAGGGGATAAGTGACGTTTTTGGTTGTTTCTGTTACTCTCGCTCCAAATTAGCTGAATTTTTGCATGCGGCCTTCATTTCAGTTGAAAAACATTGCCCCGTAATTTTTTCCGCTGGCTTGCTCTTCGTTTTCGAGAAATAACGTATGCAAAAAAGACACGCCAATAGGAAAAAACGGGTGGATTTGTGCATAAACTAAAATTACGCGATGTCTCGAAAATGAAGCAAAACTTTAGCGGAAAAACTACAGGACATTGCTTACTACCAGTTTCGAGCTGCTGTTAACGGCCAACTTTTCTCCGCGTTGTTTCACGCTTTAAAACATTCAATTGCTATCCAGCAAAATATTGATCTTTCGCAACGTGTAACCTTCGAAAATGTCGATTACTGGTAAAAACCGTTAAAACTTTGATTTCAGGTTAACGTGCGACCACAAAGACGTTAATTTCACTCAAATTACAGCCAACGGTTTACTTCACGCAATGTGCAAGCTAGACACTCTTGATATCAGGTCATTTACTGACAGTTAGAATTTTGATTTCACATTATCACGCCACCGCGAGGACTTTGATTTCACTTAGAGAACAGCGAGAAGTTCATTTCACAACATGTAAGCTCAATGGAAAGGCCGCGTGCAAGAACGTCCCCTAGATGTTTTGCTAAAATCGAACAAGGCCAAAACAGGTCCAAACTTCGCAGCTGACTTTAACCCTTAGGGTTAAGAGTTCCCAGTCTTATTAGAGTTAGGTTTAGCGTTACTGCGCAAAACTAGGGTTAGCATTGAAGGTTAGGGTTACAGAACAAAGTTAGGCTTAGCACTTGCCGAAAAAAAAGCGCATGAAACGGAAAATTTATCAGCAAAGGAATGCTGAAATACGAAGCAAAACTTGCATTGGCAGCTGACTTTAACCCTTAGGGTTAAGAGTTCCCAGTCTTATTAGAGTTAGGTTTAGCGTTACCGCTCGAAACTAGGTTAGCATTGAAGGTTAGGCTTACAGAACAAGGTTAGAGTTAAGGTCAGGATACGTTAGAATCTATTGCACGAATCGATACCTAAATTAAGTCAATGATTAGTGCCTAGAGAAAGACGTTAAACGTTTTGCAAATCGGCTACGTCAGTGATTTATAAAATGTTTCTAGGTGAAAGTATTTTTTTGGCCGGTACAAAACTGCTTGTTCCATGAAATGATTAATTCTGACAACACAGAAAGAGGAAGCCTTAAGCTAGCATGCTGCTCATGCCGAATAAAAGCGCATGAAACGGAAAATTTACCAGCAAAGGAACCCTGAAATACAAAGCAAAACTTACATTTGAGCTGAAGTTTTCTTCTTCCTAACCTGCGATCAGGCGTTCTTTGTCTTTTTTTCTTCGCGGCGGGCTCGATCCTATCACAATTCAAAGCAATCATCTGCTTGGAAATCCACCATACACACTCACGGAACGCTTGCTTGCCAATTTAACCGACCTGCGTTCTTTTTCGGCCCGTAGAAACGGCTTTGAATCTGTTTAAATTAACTTTTCACCTAACACAGGTCAAATTCAAGGACTGCCTGGCCGCCTTTCTCACCAGTTCCCGGCCGTGTTTGAGTCACGTTGTAAGTCACACACACACAATAGTCACGGCGCTGGCTTTACGTATGAAAGATTATTATGGGATATCCCAGAAATTTTGGCAGCGAACGATGCTAGATGGCTGAATTTCAAGAAAATAATAAGAGTCTAGAAAGCAGTTCTAATTTCCAAAACTGACACACGCCGAACTTTAGCAAATGAGCCCTAAGTCCACGACAAATGCTTTGCTTTGGAAGAAGAAGCGTTTCTAGACTCTACCGCCTGGCTCATTTGCTCCTCGATCAATGGCTAAGTTAAGCCATAATCTTGGAACAAAAACACACCTCGGTTCTTTGAGGCATGCTGGTGACTTATAGAGGGTCAAAGGCTTAATGATGCCAAATCTCCTACCAGGCGGGCGCAAATATTCCTCGAATAAGCTTCGAATATCGGTGGAAATAACGAGCAAACTCTGCTTGATTAACAGGTGAGCTCTGAATAATCGATGCTTTGCGCGCCAAAAGCCGACGTCACAATAGAGAGATTAGGCTTGAAGTTATGTCAAACGGCTAACGGCAAAAATGAAACTTTTGCTGTTTGTTTTTAGCTCTTTGAACAGTAGAGTGAAAATATTTGTGTATTTGTGGTGAATAGTAGGAGACATTTTTCTATTTTTATGTGATTTAATTAAGGACTAGAAGAAAAGAACACAAATTCAGAGGTCATCTTTGCCATTTGCCGTCTGCCATAAACACCATGCTTAAACTCACTGATAGCCTAGCGAGTAAAAACGGCATTTCAATTACAAAGACATGAAGATCTTTTCTATGCTATTTTCCTTTGACTTAAAAGACAGTCAAGATTTTGTGGGATTTGATTTTGACTTCATACAATATAAAAAAGTCTGCCTGTTTGCTGCTCAACAAATTAATAATTGTG
>JAEMPF020036386.1:0-12500 GCA_022496165.2 Catalaphyllia jardinei
TACATCATTTGTGTTCATAGTGCTACGCGGCACAACATTCATATGTATGGTTATTCCAGGGTCGGTTATATTCTCATTCTTTATCTCAGTGCTACTCTTTAGTATAACCACACGGTATGCTGTGATAGAACTCCCTCCATCATCAGCTGGTGCAGTCCATTTTACTGTCAGTGAAGTGGCTTGAGTGTCTAACTGTGCGATGGTTGGGGAGCCTGGATTCTCTTGTAAAACGAAAAAATATGAATAATACAGTATTAAATCCAAATATAGACTGATTCAATGATCATTAAAATACACAGTTGAGGAGTATCTCATAATAAACTATTTCAATTCCAATCAAACAAAGAAATGGTAAATGGGAATATATGAAATTTCATATATTTGAACTGCGGGGAATGATATGAAGATATGATTGATCATCGCAGTTATACACACAGCTTGAGCAGTTGTGAAATTAAAGCCTGAAAAATATTCAGGCCTGAACTGGATTCGAACTCATGACCTTGCCACTTTCTGAACTCACAAAGTGGCCAGCTCCTACATAGCTTAATAGCTCAGTTAGCAATGTGATCGTTATATGTTAAGGACTGGTCGATGTAGAAACCAAGGTCCTTTGCCAAGGAACTGGTGTTATTTCCTTAGAGGAACTCCTGAGGAACTCCGTATTTAAGAGCCGATGCGCACTCTCCGGCTACGACCAGTCAGGTAATTATGAAACCATTTCAATCTTGAGGAGGCAGCACCCATTCTCTGTAACCTACTGAAGGAGAATACCATGCAAGATACTGCCACATTTCATTTATTTATTTATTTATTTATCTATTTTAATCAAACAGATAGAAAAGGTACAGTCCGTCTCCGCCCACAAATGGCAAAGGCTAATCGTGGTGGGCGGAGCTACACGCAGTCCGTGGTTAAACCAATCAACTAATCACATTAACAGATAAACTAAATTACAAAGGAAGTACAACAACTTAAAACCATTAACAATTACCATTAATTATCTATATAGTCACAATACAAGCTAAAACATTATTAGAATAAAGGAATGAAAACAAGATGACATGGAAACGAAAACAGGAGGATAAAAAAATTAAGAATGACTGACTATTAGGATCGAGAAACACTGGTCAACGACCCATTTGGCAAATCGATCATATTTTGCCCAAAAATACCCTTAGGTGACCTAATCATATTTAAACATTCCAGCGAATTTTTTCGTGTAATAAAATGACCGAAATAAGGTGCTGGGACGAAGGGTTGCTTAAGTCTTAAAATGAGTTCAGTTGACTTCAAATTTCACACAAATGCAGAACAACCATCCTTATTTATTCTTAGTTTTAAACTAATCTCAAATATGTTGATATGGTGGTTTTCCGAATCATTTTAAAACCACCTTTGAAGCGTGTTGAAAATGGCGGCAAAATATAGGTCATGTTTAAGAGAGTGAAACATCAAGTGCATCTGGTACCTCACTTTTCGATTATTTACTTTAGAGCCTTAAACTTTTAGCATTGAACTTTTACCTTGCCAAGTGTCATGCTCGAACTCGCAACGCTTCCTTCTCAGATCAAAGGCTCCTTCAAGCTACCTCATGGTATGTGGTAAGCATTCTATGAAGTGCTGTCCTTTGCCTCTTTTTGAACTAGGCAGTGTTCCATTTGTAAGTTTTTTTAGTTGAAACGTAAGTTAATAAGCAGCCATTAGTGTAGCATGTTTATAGAAATAAGGTCTTTATTTCATAGATATCATGTTTTGACAAGAATAATAAGCCATTAATGAGGAAAGAGTCTAGATTTAAACGATTATGTATTTATCGTTTGTGTTCAACCGTTTAACATTGTACATGAACATTTGGGAGCACATTGTCTGTAACATCTGGTTCCTGCAATAGTGTATCTGTTACTCCTGAAGGATGTTCGTCAACTTCACACCAACCATCATCATCTTTTTCTGTCTGGATTATGAACATTAGCAGTAGAAATATGGTTTTAACAATTTGTGACAATTTCATTAGTTTGCACATCAGCACTGGATGTGTTAGGGTTTTGAACAAATTCACTCTACTCTTCATGGGTGCTTGCTTGTGAAGTTATGCCATCTACCCATGCATTTTGTACTTTTATTCCTTCCGTTTCAAATAATTCACTCGTGTCTATAAGATGTTTGGCTGCATCTAATACTTTCTTAGGGTTGTCATTCTGAAACGGATAGTGTTGCTTGTAACCAGGTCGCCTTCTAAGTTTCATTGGAATGGTCTGTGATTCATTTATTGGCCTCAGGGAACAATGAACAGTTGAATTTTCATTACTTGGCTTATTGACAATGTTTCCATAAATAGGCAATTGACCGCCCCTAGGTAGTTCACAGTATATGAGGTGATATTAGTTGCTCGTTTAGAGATGTCAAATTCAATACGTCAGGCTTATAATGAAAGCCCATCTTATTGGGTAACCTGCCTTTTTTGGACTTGATTTGAAAAAACCGGTAAGGCTGGATTCAACACTGTTTCGTTAACATGCCTTATATTTGTTTGGATTACATTTCATTACAGAGCACTTGTACCACAATTGGGCCACATGCAATGTTTTTGCGAAACAAATTTATCATAGAAATTGCATCATGATTACTTGTGGCGACAACCGAGCCATGACTGCTTCTTGTTAGTTGCGTTACACTTGCCAGAGCTACAGCCTTTCGTCTTTTTCTTAACGACTGTTTGTTTATTCGCCTTATGTGCTGCGGATTCTCTGCTTTTCATTTTCTGAAGGAGCTAGTGTCCCTCAATTTGCCTGGCCTTTTGCTGGGTTCAATTTTCTTTTTTTAACAGCCTGGTACCTCTTGTTCCTAAATGTTTGCTATAAATATTTCTGCCTTGCACTCATTTTTCATTCTCATGTTTTTTAAAGTTATCATCAGCTCTTCTGTTTTTCATATATTCTCTCATGTATTTTTTCTGTAAGCTTTATCTTTTTCACTGTCATTAACTGGTTTGTTTTCATCTGCAGTTTTTGTTTGTTTGCTGTTGTCTCTTACCTCCATTGTTCTGTTTCTACTATGGAACCAACAAAATTCATCTAGGTGTCCAGTGTAAATGTTTAGGACGTTTGTAACATTCACTGGTTCAACAACAGTAACTTGAGAAAAAGTTGGATTTGATTCAACAATACGAATTGATAAACTAAGAGAACTGGCAGCAGCTTGAATTACGATAGCATGACAGCCCATGTTAATGTTCCTTGACATGACATTCTATCCAAGTAACCTTGTCAAGAATTCTCAGTGTTACTCTCTATAAATACACCATTTTGCTAATGCTAGCTCCAGTCCCTTGCGGGGGTAAAGTTTGATCCATTTAATGAATTAATGAGGTCATTTTTGGCAGAGTGATCATTTCTTGCCCCCACAAGGGAATGGGACTAGGAAATATTTACATTAGCAAAATGGGCTGTGGTTTGGGGTGATTCACTAAATACTGAATGTCAGCACTAAGCAAATAGAAATAACTACTAGGATTTCCATAGAGTTGACGTAATACAGCCCTAAAAAAGTAACCACCACATCAAGTGCAGTTCTGCCTAAACGAGACAACCTGAATTCTATTAAACAAACAGAATTTGTGGGTGATATAAAGGGTACTGATTTTCAATACCCATTTATAGGACCAAAATTTGACCCCATATCTCCACTCTGAAAATATTACAATGTGCCTTCAGCAATCATACAAAACAAAGGCTACTTTTCATGCTTTGGAGTGCTTGGTCAAAAAATACACAAGCTTAAACTTGATGACACACTTCTTTGATGTTTTTGGGATATAATTCTTTATATATTATTTTAGAGACTTTTTCCATTAGAAAGCCTGGTAACCACTATTTTGTAAGAAATTCTGGAGGGTGCTCTATCACGTCTTATTCTATACTGAGGATAGGATACATTGGTAGCTCTAGCATTCCGTTTTATGTGCGTTTCTGTACTCAGTCTGGCAATTACTTGACAACTGAACGGCTTTTTTTATTTTGATTTTCCCGTTTCTTTCCAATAAATGCATTTACAAACTGGCAAGTATGTTAGGATTACCTTCGATAATCATTTGCTCCTTAGTATTCTGAACTTTCAGTTCTTTCTCCGTGAATTTCAGGTGGCATTCAGGTAACGGATCATCTGTCTGGCATTTGTTTGTTATTTTATATTTTTTGTTACGGTATTTGTTTTCTTGTAGTATATTGTATTTAGCATTCGCTTGGCAGTTGTGATTAATTTCTATGCTGTCTCGCTTTCCTCATTTGTGGTAAGTCCCAGCGAGAGGAGAACTCAACAAAAGCTCTTCTCGACTGGAGGGTTGCGATAATGTTTCTGTCCCTGAATATAGCAGAGACTTATTATGAGCATTTTCTGCGCAAAACTACGTCCATGGCCCTGACACTTTGACACTGACAGATTGGAGCCAACTCTGCAAAGTCACTATCAGCTCAATACAAATCTCGAGCGACAGCATTTGGAACCCATGTGACATTTCCCAAAAACCTTCTGAGCGAATTGCAAAACATTAAAAGCGCGTTTAATTTTAGATCATACGTCCTGCGAGTTTTTTACAAAATAATGAAATAAAGTAGAAGGGCGGCTTACCGTTTTGACCATAAAGCGTTTATTCCAAATAGTTCATATAGAGCATTAAAAAACAGTCCTAAGAAAGAACACACGCTGATTGATTAAAAATCGTGTTTGTATAACTCGATGGAGACACAGAACTAGCGCGCGCTGTTGACGTAGTGATGGCGCGAGCAAAGAGAATTTACATTTTGATATCCAAAGTTAACAAGTTGTTTTCCTTTTTCTCGTCGTGGTGTTTTCTAAAAGAAATAGAAAAACTCTCCCAAACTTCCACTCGTGTTTGTATAACTCGATAGCAACACGATACATGTTTTCTATTTCTTAATTGTAATTCTTGCAGCTTTGCAGCGGCTGATAGTCCTCCAAATGTATCTTGGAGACATCGTCCCTTTTAAGACTTTAAAACCCATTTCTTTCCAGTCGAGAATTCTTGAGCACATTTCTTCTTCGTTCGTGAGGCCTTCAAAAGTTTATTTTGATCCAAGATGGAGCGAAGGGAATAAAAAACCGCCTTCACAATTTTCAAATTGCATTGAACGCGACACGACAGACGCCATTTTGTAAACATGTACTACCACCTTTGGTTGTTCAAACACTGGATAACGCCATCCACCGGTTAAATCACTATCCAGTCAGTGAATAAATGTTAACAAAACAAAAACCCCGCTATCCACCAGATAGTGACTTATCCTGTGGATAGCGTTCCCCAACTTTCAAACAACCCAGGCCTGACCGATTGGGTGTTGGGCAATGCCAAATTACAATGTGCAATAGGCTTTTCCCAAACTGTTTTCCTACTTATATTGTCCACGGTCAAACCAATAAGCGCGCCGACAAGTAATTGACTTAGCAGAGTTAAACTGGAATAATTATTTAGCTCAGTGATTTCTGTGGTATTTCGGGTTCATCTGGTGTTTAAGTGTTGGTGTTAAGGGAGCCCGCTCAATCCCCTACGGTATACAGATATCTCAAATTTCCGGGAATACCCCTCCCCTCCGACTGTAGTTACAATAAGAGCTATTCTTGGTTTTCATGTGACGTAATAATATTCCAAAATTAAATATTACCCTTCCTTCTGAGGGTTTAGTTTCATCAGATAAAAGACCCTATAGGAACTTGACATTTCACAACGTCTTAGCTCGACCGGGGTTTTCTTATTGTAATAGAGCACGTTTGAATTTCCAAGCTTTTGCGTTGCGTGACATGACATGCAATGACGGCCCGAGAAGGCTGTCGCGGAGGTCAAAAGAAGAATTATCGCATTAGTTTTTGCTAACTAAACAGTGCTTGCACTAAACGAAGCATTTATTTCAATATGTCGGATCTCTAGAGTAATAATTTTTCGTTTCAGTAGCATACCTTAGTGACAGATGTTTCTGTTACTTTACGACCGCCATGTTTGTGTCCCTCTGAAGGAGACAAACATGGCGCCTCCATACAAAGCTCTACAAATTTGGGTGACAAACTTCTGCAAATAACTCGCGAATGAAAAGCAGCAGAGACCTGATTCTTGGCGAGGTTGTTTATATATCAATCATCTATCGTATCCAAGATTCTTGTAACAGGAAATTAAGCAAAACTAAGCTAGCTCAGTGTTTCGAAAACGTCTTAAAACAGTTTTTATATAGTTGGCATTGTGTTTCTGATAGCTTTTTATTTTCGCTATTGAAACTGATTTGTCTCTTGTTAGTGTAAAAGTATATTGAGTTATTTGTGCACAACACATTGACATAGATTTTCATTTTTCTGAAAAGGAAATACTGCGAGCTCGGCCGCGAAACATGCCATAGCATATGTTCAATAATGATATTGTAAGGCTGCAAAGTAAAATAATCGAAAAGTGAGGTACCAGATGCATTTTCACGCTGTTAAACACAACCTGTATTTTGCCGCCATTTTGAACACGCTCCGTGGGTGTTTTTAAAATGGTTTGGAAAACCACTGTATCAACATCTCAGAAATAAGTTTTAAAACGAAGAATGAATTAGAGTGGTTGTTCCACATTTGTAAATTGAATTTATTTTACTGTAAGAGTACAGCAGCACTTCCTCCTCACACCTTATTCCAGTCATTTTATTACACGAAAAACCGCACTTCAACCGCGTTTTCAAATTTTCGCGAATTTCTAGAAAATTCGCTGGAATCTTTGAATATGTTTAGAATAAGGTCACCTAAGGGTAGCTTTGGGAAAAATATGAGCGATTTGTCCTTGAAATGGGTCGTTGACCAGTTCTTCTCGATCCTAACAGTCAGTAATTCTTAAGAGTCTAACAAAACCATGCTTTTTATACCATAAATTATGTAAAATTTGTAGTTTTATGCAGACGAATAGCCGTTTCAACATAATCATCCTCAGCCTCCATTATAAGGAATAGCAAACCATATACATGCTTTTTAAAGGCACTTTTAGGAAGTCCAAATCTTGGAAAAGACCGTTGATTTAGGCTCAGACTCGAAGATTTAATATAAAAGTTGCCTAAAGAAGAGCTCCTGGTCGTCTGCATATGTATTTTATTAACTTTAGTAAAGAGATCACTGATATTAGACGGGTCAGACAAACGCGAGACGTCATACATTAAAGAAGAAATAGTTTCAACATAGAGTATGTTTATGGGGAGAACATTGAGGTGATAAACAGAGACACGGCGTGCGTTCTGGACTCAGAAAATACATTAAACGACAGAGAAATTTTTGCAGTACAAGGCGTTTTTTTAGATGGGTTTAGCAGCGTGACCCCAAGTAGCTAAACCATAAGGAAATGTCAGGAAACGATGGATATTTAAAAGAATACAGAGAGGAACGAAGTGCTTAAGAGGCCCTGCGCCTAAAAAACGACCGATGATTTCCGGCTAAAAAATAGAATCGGCCAATTTTTATCTCCCAAGTAGAGGTTACCGAGTACTATTTAAAAATGAATTTCTTTTGTTTTAGTTTCGTTTTAAACCCAAAATATCGAGCTGTAAACTTTTTCCGTCTGACAGCAGCAAAATCAGGCCGAAAATAAGCCCCTGCAAAAAATAGGTTCAGAAATCACTATCGCGACGCAAAATAATGAGAAAACTACACAGTGATATAGAAAAAGGCCTTTTAGTGCAATATCATTCGATAAAAATCGAAAAACTGCCGAAGCGAATAACAAAATAGAGTTTTAAATATTGCATACTATATTAGATGGAGCGTTGGGGCTGATTTTAAAATAATTATTTCTCAAAAGTCCAACGCTTTTGAAAGCAGTCACCGTGATGAATCACACATTGGAGGGATATACATCACGTTTCCGGAAAAACATTTTTCGGCCAAAGTATATTGAGCTTGTACAAAGCGTTCAAAGTTACCTTGTTTATCGTTATCCTGCGACTTCGGCGAAACACTTCTTTTTTGCCAATGCGGCCCGTGGATAGCGTGGTAAACTCCACTTTAAACCTTGCTAGGCATTCAAAGGCCATCCTAATTAGAAGGAAATAGACTTAAAAGAGATTTGTAGATGAAAAATACTCAGAAAAAGAAAATAACTCAAAATTACCACCTGTTAACTGTGCTAACGAAAGTTGAATCTGAAAAATGTCGTCGCGTGATAGTGGCCTTTTACGTCAGGAGCGTGGGAAAACGAGTCTGCAATTTTCTTCGGGCGGTGAGCGCTGTCACGCGAACACATTTTCCACATTCGAATTTCGTTAACAGATGGTAATTCGGAGTTATTTTCTTTCTCTACGTTTTTTTCATCTTCCAATCTCTTATAAGTCTACGTCCTTCTAATTAGTATGGTCTTTGAATGCCTAGCAAGGTTTAAAGTGGAGTTTACCACGCTATCCACGGGCCGCATTGGCAAAAGAGAAGTGTTTCGCCGAAGTCGCAGGATAACGATGAACAAGGTAACTTTGAACGCTTTGTACAGGCTCAATATACTTTGGCCGAAAAATGTTTTTCCGGAAACGTGATGTATATCCCTCCAATGAGTGATTCATCTCTGTGACTGCTTACAAAAGCGTTGGACTTTTGAGAAATAATTATTTTAAAATCAGCTCCAACGCTCCATCTAATTTACTATGCAAAACTTGAAACTTTATCGAATGATATTGCATTAAATGGCCTTTTTCTTCAACACTCTGTAGTTTTTTTTATTAATTTGCGTTGCGATAGTGATTTCTGTACCGCTTTTTGGCGGGGGCTTATTTTCGGCCTGATTTTGCTGCTATCAGACGGAAAAAGTTTGCGGCTCGATATTTTGGGTTTAAAGCGAAACTGAAACAAAAGAAATTCATTTTTAATTAGTACTCGGTAACCTCTACTTGGGACAGAAAAATCGGCCGATTCTATTTTTTAGCCGGAAATCATCGGTCGTTTCTTAGGCGCAGGGCTTTTTAATGCGTGCAATGACTCCAATAGTTTTACTTATTTTTGATGCAACGTAAGCTATGTGAAATTTCAAATTACTATCCAGTAAAATTCCAAGATATTTGACATTTTCCTTGCATTCAAGAGAAGTGAAAGTATGGGTGCTGTTATCAAACATTTGGATTATTTACCGAATAACCAGCTTACGCTGATAAGGACGGAAAATGACATAATTTGACTTCAGAGCACTGAGCGTTAGTTTATTTGCATTTAGCCATTCAGAGACTTTAGGCAGTTCGTTATTGACAGTTGCCTCAAGACATGTCTAGTAGCACGACAACGGACACTTCACTCTTATCAATGGCCATGAGAAAATAATCTGTTAGGTGTATGAGAGCGGTTTCCGTCGAGTGACGTTTTCGATTACCGCTCTGGTTTTAGAGAGCTTCTTCTGGGTGGTTACATAGTCAAGGAAGTGACGGTGAGCTAATCTATCGGACACCTTAGATAGTGCAAGTGAAGTATGATCCTCGCAGTAAATTTTCCAATTTAAGCAATTGGAAAGAACAAGCCTGAAAAAAAATGAGGGTTTCAACGGGATTCGAACCCATGACCTCCGCGAATACCGGTGCGATGCTCTACCAACTGAGCTATGAAGCCACACATTAGGAGCAAGGTCAATTTATTGAGTTCATATCTCCCGTAAGAAGTGAAATGATGTAAAGTGTATATGAAATAATTCATATTTGAACTGCGGTTGTAGATGCAAGTGAAGTATGATCCTCGCAGTAAATTTTCCAAAGTAAGCAATTGGAAAGAAAAAGCCTGAAAAAAATCAGGCCTTCAACGGGATTCGAACCCATAACCTCCGCGAATACCGGTGCGATGCTCTACCAACTGAGCTATGAAGCCACACATTGGGAGCAAGGTCAATTTATTGAGTTCATATCTCCCGTAAGGAGTGAAATGATGTAAAGGATGTACTGCGAGGATCATACTTCACTTGCATCTACAACCGCAGTTCAAATATGAATTATTTCATATACACTTTACATCAATGCAACAATAAACGTCCCAAAACGCGCGGGAGACATCCCAGCACTATCATCCCTTGTTGAAAAAAGAGAATGAACTCTTATATCACGGTACACAACATCTAATCTAAATCGCTTGCCGAGAAGCTGTCCTAAAGGCTCAAGAAATAATGGCGAGGCTTCACTTGTATGGGTTACTCAAGACCCACAATCCCGAACTGTCTATGAGACTAATATTATATCCGACTGGAACATTACTACCGCCATGTTGACAAACGTTATAAAGGCTGTTTGCTCACTACTATGATCCAACGCGCTCATCGCCTGCGTTTTTAAAGCTCGGCTCTATTTTCCTAAACTTAGACTATCCAGTCTATTTGATCGATTCATCTATCAATAAATTCCTGCATAATATCGACAAAATCCATGCCGCCAAGAATGCAAGTGACGACACTCCTTGTATTCTGATTCCCGGTAATATCATCTGGAGATTAGCGATTGCCTAATACAGTCAAAAGATAAATGCAAAATACGAGCGTCAAGATCGGTGTCCAAATTAAACCTGTGTTACCGAGAAGGAAAAATTGGCCAAGTTCTGGCACTGAGAGAAAAGAAGCCCCCTATTGTTAGCAATCAATGCGTGGTTTATAAAGTTCAATGTAATCTGTGTTACGCAGATTATGTCGGGTACAAATCCCGACCTTTACAACAACGCATAAGCGAACACAAATACTCAGCAATCAGCACGTACATAGCGGAGCATGGGCTAACGAAGTCTGCTTCAAAGGACAAACAAATTTCTATTATGTAGAGATGCAGATCGATGTTTAATTGTTTAGTTTTTGAAATGCATTTCATTAAGGAATTGAGCCCAGAATAATAACACCATTAGTGGCAAACTTTTTCCGCGAGTGACTCTTTGCAGATTTATTAAAACGATGTTAACGAATTCGTGCCCTAACGCTTCCGAAGATGACGATATAAAATTACAAAGAAAGTCAGTCGTTTTCTTCCTTCCACTCGTTTATCTTCCTTTTGTTGCTGTCCTTTCCCCCTTATTTTCTCTTTTTCTTGGCTTGGAGCCTGCCTTTAGAAGTTGTGACATCAAAGTGAAATACGGGTGATTTGGCGCAAAATATTGACATCATTTTCAAACCAGTCGTATATTTTACAGATGTCTAGGATTGAACGCAAGTACTGTTTAATTAGTACTTCATATTTGACAGGGTTATTTGAAATTCTTCTTCTACTTCATATTTGACAGAATTGTGTGTGTTTAGGTGACTCTTTACCAGTGAGGACACTTTGTGATGCTTATCATAAGGAATTTGAATCTCATTAGCGTTCAATCCTGGACATATCTGTCCTGTTGAGAAAAAACGTTGGTGGCGGGGCTCTTTAGTTTCGGGTTTTAGAAAGTTATGACGTCACGTGAAAACGACCCACAATTTTGAAAATTTGCAAAAAAAATCATGTTTAAATTGAATTAAATGACAATGCTAAATAACTTCTAAGAGATGACATTTTAGTTCTATGGGTTAGCTTTTCCAGCCACCCTTATTATTTTGGCTTGCTGGCGTTTAATTTTGGGGCCGAATTGTCCTCTTTTCGAGCAAAGTACGTACGGGCGTCTCAACAAGAAAATAAAAATCCAAACAATCCTAAAGTTACGATATTGAAATAACCCTCACTGTGTACGTGTGTCTTAGTTTAATTATGATATATCCATTTTGTGATTTATTTATCTCGAGCAAAAGAAACAAGTATCTACGACAATCTTGCTCTAACTTCACAAAAAATATTATAAAGTTGAGGAAAAGTTGTCTGATGATGAAATCGAGGTATTTTTCTGAGAAACTATACTTATTCCTTCTTTAGACAAAGAACTGGGAGTATAGGAGGTTTCAAATGCCCTCCTATTCTTCGCGCTCTCTTTCAAATTTCCCTCTCTCTGTTATCCTCAGAGCTCTTTGTTGTTGTTGTTTCTCCGTACGCGTTGTGTCAAAGTTCTTGATTTTTTCGTGCTAGAAATCTTACAAGTAAGTAGTCTCCTCCGCAGCCGTTTTTTTCTGATGTCACGCAACGCTCCCCCAAAGAAACGGCTGCTCACAACCGAACATTCCTTTCATGAAATTAGCCAATTACATTTCCAAGAACCATTTCGCGCCAAATTCGCTTGTTGAAACTTGCCCAATCAGAGAATGCTTTTTATCTTTGAATCCCGTCATGGGAGACGCCACAAATAAACATGCGGTTTCCGGCATTTGTTTAGGGACGCCGAAACATACCGGCGACGCTTGAATGAGCTTTGTTTGTTGCTGTAGTTTTCAACTCGAAGAAGGAAGATATCTATTTTAACTTGCTAATGAAGGCATTAAGAAATAAAGTAGCTTCGCTCGATTTAATTTGTTGACAGCGAGTTCTGAATGCCGCTCTTTTCTCCTGTTTTCTGTAGGAAGCTTTCAGCCCTTGATTGACGCTTGCAATTCGACATTTCCAGAAAATATACATTCTCTC
>JAEMPF020036386.1:17500-21134 GCA_022496165.2 Catalaphyllia jardinei
TAGATCATCCGTCAGCTTCGAGTTGAATCTATACTGGTCTTTATTGGCCTTTTTCTTGAACCGGCGGGGTTCTTCGAACTTTAATTTCTTAATTTCACGAAGATGCGAGTCAGCAGTGTCAGAGTTAGCCCTCTTAATGTCAGATAGGGAACTATCGAAGATTGACTTCATTGAGCCGAGAAGAGTCTCATTGTTCTAAGTTATAGCGGCATTAACGAATTGCTCGACCTGAGATTGGTCCATCGCAAACAAACTTAGTAAGAACTGAGATAGTGTCGGCCTAGACCGATTGCCCACGTGCAATCACAAGCTTAAATACCCATGTCACTTTAGCCATAATGCGACTATACTCAAGGGCCCAGGCCCTAACCCTGTTGCTCTCGTGCCGCAGAAATATTGGATTTCCGGCTTATTCGTTGGCACTCAATCGCCAGAAATTCCATAAATCCCTTATTGTTCGCACTGCAGGCCCTTTCGCGCGAAAGCTTACGTCATTCGCACTTTGCTGTTATATGATTGTTTTTCCAACAGACCGCAACCAAACCACAGCCACAATGGAAAGGAATGTTATTCGGTTGTGAGCAGCCGTTTCTTTGGGGGTGCGCCCCCCCCGCGGGAGCGTTGCGTGACATCACAAAAAACGGCTACGGAGGAGATCAAGAGTAAGTGGCTTCACCGAAATAAACTAAATACTGCAAACAGGATCAGTTCTATAATATTTTCTGTCAAATTCCCAGCACTAACCGCCGCTATACATAATCAGGCTCCAAGCTATATTCAAAATTTCTTTAAAATTAAGTTATGTTCCTATAATCTAAGGGGGTCTGGAACAATTTTGGAGATGCCTAAATGTAATTTGGAATGGCGACATAAGTCTTTTTCTTTCATTGCCGCCAGGACTTGGAACTCATTACCTCCATTTATAAGGGAAGCAGAGGATCTTTCAACTTTTAAACATTTATTAAATGATTATTATAAATGAAATGATGTTCTTACATATCTTTTTACATATTTACACAGATTATCAATTGTATATATTTTTTAAAAATTGCATATATTGTATTGTGTTATATTAATTGTATATATTGTTTTGCACGCACATGTTTTAACGAGCGCTTTCCGCTCCTAAATGTAGCGTGGTTAAATAAAGTATTGTATTGTATTGTTGTATTGTAACCAATTTGTTCGCCAATCAGTTGAAAAAAAATCGCTCTGTTCAATTTGATTTGCGAACGCTTTAAGCATTCGGCAAAAAGTGAGACCTGGCCGTCTCTTTTTATCGTTAGAACAACCAAGGTTGAGACAAAACGAAGGCATCGCGTGTTATTGCATGACAGTAAACCTAATAAAACTAGTGAAACGCCGCAGTCAATGTAAAATACAATAGCGTGAACAAGCGAGTCTTCGAGCGAGTAAGAGATATAGTATTAAAAGCTATACTCTTGGCCATTCTTTGCATGTAATAATCTTTAGTTAACTCTCATCTCCGACTATTTCTAGCTTTTTCATTGGCTAAAAAACTCCGACTATGAGCCAATAGTCGGAGTTTTACGTCATTTGAAAAATAGTGCGCCAAGTTTAAAATTTTTCGCTTTGTAAAATTGTGGAAATAAAAATCGGTGGCAAAACCCGGTTTGAGAATCTACTAAAAAAATTATTCCATTCGCCCTTGTTGGATATGAAGTGATTATAACCAACTCGCGCTACGCGCTCGTTGGTTATTTTATCACTTCATATCCAACGCGGGCTCATGGAATAATTGTTATATATTTAGTCCTCCGATGCGCTCATTTTTACCACTTCCCATGACCGTGTAAAATAAATGAGAAAGATCGTGGCTGCGCGGAGAAACATAATTTCTTTTCAAGTGTTGTACAGTATTTTGCGAGTGAGCGCGGCGAATGAGTAATGTTCTAATTTTTTTTAGAAAAGAGCCCTAAGAAAATACGCGCGCTGATTGGTTAAAAATCGATGGAAACATAAACCTAGCGCGAGCTGTTGACGTAATGATGGCGCAAGCAAAGATAATTTACGTTTTGATGATCAAAGTGAGGAAGTTGTTTTCTTTCTTTTTGGCGCGGTGTTTCTAAAAGAAATAGAAAACATGTTCTTCCTGTTTCTATCGAGTTTTATCTAATAACCCAAGTTATTCTCCAATTTTGATTGGTTCTAGGCTATGATCTATTAGAGGACAGATACACGATTGACGTCATCATAGCAAAGTTTTTCCCTCTGCTGTTTTAAAATGGCGCAAAGTTTTGAGAATTAAGATAATATATTACGTAACTGGGCAAAAGATAAGGTACAAAAAAAATTGTCGAGGCATTGAACATGTTCGAGAAGCAGGAAGAAGAAAGATAAAGCCGTTTCTTTTAAAAAATGACCCAGAAAAAATTCTCGAGCAGTCTCAGTCTGAAGTTGAGCGAGACTAAACCACGTACAAAATTGATCTTGGTAAGCCGATAACCATTGCTTTATCTCGAATTTAACAAACCCAATAAACAAAATGTTTCTGAGATTAATTTATTTAAAAAATTCAACTTTGCCCAGAGTCAAAATAACTGTTGACACACTGATTGATGCCAGGAATGAAAAATCAAAACATCATTTCTTAAAATCAGATAAAATAAACACATAACCTTGCTTTCCGATGCGAATGCTCCTGTCCGTTTAAGGGCACAGCAGCGAGCTAAGTATAGCTAACCACAGCTCACGGTCAACAGTATCGCAGCTAAAATGTGTCTTCGACAGTATATCAAACTTATTTAAGAATCACCAACCACTGAAGACAAAACTCTCCACCGTCATTTACACTTTTTTTCATTCAAAAATCGAATTAAATGGCCTCTAGGTTGACCGCAACCACAAGTTTTGCGAGGGTATTTTTTCAACTCCTGTAATTTTCAAGGCAACGTCTAAGCTTTTCGGCTCACAGGGCTGCTCTGACGACAAAAACTGACTTGACTTTTCCAGCACTTTGTTCAAGATATGTAGATTTCGCAGTTCAATTCTGCTTTCGCAGTAAGTTTTCATTCCACGAGGAGCGACGCTCGAGTCAGGTTTGACAGTGGCGTGATTTTTCTCGACCAATCACAATTCTTTGCTACGCATAGTAACCAATTAAATTGCTTCCGTTTTTATAGATAATACATTACGTCAAATTGCTTTTTTCGTCTTCGCCAAAGTGGGCAAAGACCAGTCTTCGCGTTATGTTGCATTAAAGTATTTTGAAATAAACAAAAGCTTTATGTGTAGTAATTCGTTTCGTTATTGTATAAAACAAATAGATTCCATGTTACCGTGCGTCTGATTCAGTAATATATGACAGAAGACGTCAAAATGTTGTAAGAGCATCAGTGACTCGGCTATTGCCTCGTGTGCCACTTTTTTCTTTGTACCACATTTTGACGGCATCTGTGATTTATTACTAAACAGACACACGGCAACACGGAATCTATTTGTTAAATAGAACCACTCATGAAAATTTTAGAGAACTCGAAAAGGCTATGGAAATGCTTACCGGCAGCTCGTGTTTCTGCAGCATTTCTCGTTCTCCCAAACTTCCACTCGTGTTTCTATAACTCGATAGAAACACAGTACATGTTTTCTATTTCTTAAATAAACACCAATGAAA
>JAEMPF020036956.1:5000-10000 GCA_022496165.2 Catalaphyllia jardinei
TGTTTACCCTTAATCACTCTTGAATAAAATAGAAATTTTATATTTTTATTGTAATGAGAACCATAATATCTAATTTGGAATTTTATCCCATCATCTACTCCAACTCTTCCATCAGAAGTGAATTGAATAATTGAATAATTGAATAATTGAATAATTTAGTATATTGATTGGATATTTTGTCACTATCGAATGTATTAATCGTATAATGACTGTCACCATGGACATTAAAAATTATTGTATCATCAACAAGAAAATCACCAGCATCACCAATAACGAATATTTCAAAAACAGAGGTATAAGTACCACTCTCTAATTGATTACCTTTCATTTTTATACTGGACCATGTTTCTCCACTAAAACCAGTATCATCACCTTCTTTCTCAATTATATAAGCATCATTATGCGCTTTACGATTTTGAAAAAAGTGGTTTTGTGATGTATTTGGTGGTTGTTTTACAGTTAATTGACTCTTGTCACCAAAGTCTTTATAAAATTGAAAACTTGGTTGTAAATGATAATTGTTTTGACTGACTTTGGTATGTTCTTTCAACACTTTCAAACTGACCGCATCACCATCATTAATTGAGTCAGCTACATCAGTCAATCGTTTTCCGTTTTATCATAATTACCCTTATCATTAAGTTCAAACCCAATACCAGGCTGTCCATGTGGTCCTGGTGGTCCTGGTGGTCCTCGTTCAGAAATTTTGATCTGACCATAATGATCATTATTTGTATTGTCATTGAATATTCCCATATATTAATAAATTATATATTTCCATAGAAGTTTCTCTTCACTTTTTTCATTGGTTTGTCAACATAGCAGAAAGAGTATGGTTTGTTGGTTGCTTTAATATACTTTTCTTTATCAATTCCCAATTCTTGAGATATCAAATTTCTTTCTCTTGATGATGGAAAATCATACAAACAAAAATGGCTGCAATTCAATCTTATCACTTTAGGGCATCCGTAAAAAGATTGTGTGAGATATATCACACACACAGTTTTTATGCCGTCCTTGTATGAAATAGTCAATTAGAGGTTTCTGTACTTTTTCACACACATAATCATCAAATATAACGACTCTCTGCATATCAGTATCTTGTAGCTGGTCGACAGGTATGATTTCATCATTGCTCGCTACCAAAACCGGGTAACCAACATGTTCACTTATTCCACTCATCTTATCAATTAAATTTATATACTTATCTTGATCCAGATTTTTAGCATACAAATGGGTCTGATCATAATAAATCAATGGATGTTGTAAAATATGACTCAATAAATTTGTTTTGCCTGATCCAGAATTGCCAGCCAAAAGCATCCTAAATGTATTCTTCGGCATATATTCATACAATTGTTTGAAATCATTATTTGATTTATAACCACTGTCATAGTTCGGTATTTCCATATATGATTATATTATATAACATATCAGTATATGGATATCAATAGAATTAAAAATCTTATCAATAGTGAAATCAACACTGGAAATAAGGTGAAAGAAGTCCATGAAATCATAAATACTTATCGAAAACAAAAACAGGATTCTCAACTAGGTACGATGGAAAATCTTGAACCTTATATTAAATACAAAAAAGAAGTCAGAGAAAAAACTAATGAAGAAACTGATGAAAGACTTGCTAAAATCATCAGACAGTTGCAAGAAAATCAAAGACGAATTGTGGAATCCATTAAAAATATATCTTTTCGATAAGATGAAGATCGAGAATACTTCACAACTCCTCCTTCCTCTCCATTATCTTTTTCACCTCCACTTCCTGATTTTCCTCCACAATTTTATTTATCACCATCTTCTTCACAACCACCTCCACCTCCTCCTCCACCACCTCAACTTCCTCCACCACCTCCTCCACCACCATCTTCTTCACAACCACCTCCACCTCCTCCTCCACCACCTCTACTTCCTCCACCATCTTCACAGTCTCAATCGAATCAATCACCCTCTGGCATACAAGACTTATTGGCTGAAATAACACAAGGGACGACACTAAGAAAATTGTTCTTAAAGACCCCCAACAAAAATTAATAGATGCAATAAAAAAAAGGGACGACACTGAGAAAAACCGAACAACAAGAAAGAGTTGTGCCTAAAGACCCCTTTTTGGCTGAAATAGAAAATAGTGGTCCACTGAGAAAAACCCTACAACACGAACGGGCAGCTTATACCGACATACCCTTATTCGCAGAATTAAAAAGAGTGGTTCAAGATAAAGAAGCCCTAAAATCAGAAAATAAAGTTGGAGACGGTTTGAAAAGATACAAAGGATCACAAAAAGGACAATATGGTGGTTTGGTCATCGATCTTCCAAAACTGTATGGATATTTGAAGGTTGTAGCTCACAAAAACGGCAAGAAAGTATATGACAAACAAAGTGACTTTGATACACTTGATATTCTAACAAAACGATTCAATAGCAGAAAGAATTACTCTGAATTAGCAAGATCTGTGTTCAATGATCTCAATAGACTGAGTAAAATACCCAAAAAACAAAAAGCACAGAAAAATCTAGATAAGTTGAGATAAGTTGAGATAAGTTGAGATAAGTTGAGATAAGTTGAGATAAGTTGAGATAAGTTGAGATAAGTTGAGAATAATATAACATATCAGTATATGGATATCAATAGAATTAAAAGTCTTATCAATAATGAAATTAAATCCAGAAATAAGATGAAAAAAGTCCATGAAATCATCCATACTCATCAAAAAGAAAAACAGGATTCTCAACTCGGTACAATGAAAAATCTTGAACCTTATATTGAATCCAAAAAAGAAGTAAGAAAAAAAACCGATGAAGAAATCAACGAAAGGCAGGATAAACTCATCAAACAATTGCAAGAAAATCAAGAAAAAATAGCCGAAGCTCTTGAATTTAAGGGTAAACCTATGGAGTTTTTAACATATGATGGTAAAAAATTGCCGGAGTTAGATTGGGTTACTCACAAAGGTGAAGATGAAGGTGGAGATGGTGGTGAAGATGAAGGTGAAGATGAAGTTGAAGATGAAGGTGAAGGTGAAGATGAATTTGAAGATGCAGTTGAAGAGGTTGAACCAAGCACAAGTAAAGAGAAACCTAAATTTTATAAATTTGGATAAAGGTATTACAGATGAATATAAAAAATTATTGGAATGGAAGGGTTACCTTTACCATCTGAATTTTTTAAAAAAGGTTTAGATCCAAACTCATTTATAGATAATGTGAATGGTAAAATAAAACGAAATGAAAAATACATTGAAGAAAATTCAACAAAATAGGGTAACCCTTTTAAAAGATTGAAAAAAAGGCAACTTACAACATATAATCGAAATAAAACAGAAATACCATACCTCAAAGATTATTTGGTGAGATTAAACCATATCAAAGAAGCCCCAAAATATATAGATGGTACAGGTATTTATACAGAAAAAAAGAGAAATGCTTACAAGATATCGAAAAATGGACAGTATGGCGGTCTGGTCATTGATCCTATTAAATTGCATGGAAATTTAAAAGTTGAGGCTTATAAAAACGGTCAGAAAGTATATGACAAACAAGCTGACTTTGACACACTTGATCTTCTAACAAAAAGATTCAACAGTAGAAAGAACTACTCTCAACTAGCAAGATCCGTGTTCAATGATCTTAATAGACTGAGTGAAATACCAATACATAGGACATCCAAGAAGTATTCAAAACTGGGAAGTGGTGTGATCTACTACAATAGTCCACAAGATTTACTTTCACGTCTTGAACTACCTGGAGGATCTATGTCTGCTGGAAACGACAGCAGTTATGTTAGAGAAGAGTTTGTGAATATAGTACACAGGTTAAATAAATTGGATGTCATAAATAACAAACAAATGAATGACATAATCAAAGAATATATAATATATTAATATATGAGTGAATTCTTATTACGATTTTCATCAAAAAACAGACAAAAGCATGGTGTAAGTTTGAGTCATGATTTCACCACTATATTCAACAATCCCATCTCACTATCTTATGATATGAAGCATGAACTCGCTGTCAGAACAATATCTATGACCTACAGTTGGTATAATATCAGACGATCATATGGTAACAATCAAATAAAAAACAGTCATAATGGTGGCACAGACTGGGAAACAATAACGTTTATTGATGGTATGTACAGTTATGATGATATTGATGAAATTATGAAAAATTATATGAAAGACAAAAAACATTTTGTCAAAGATGAAGAGGGTAACAATACAAAAGAGTATGGCTTCAATCTGTATTTTGTTTTATCAACTTATCGAGTACTTATTGAGCTGCATGATACTTTTCAATTAGATCTCAGAAACACAAATTTCGGAAAACTGATTGGCTTTGATTCAAAAATAATTGACAAAACAGAGTACGGAACAAATCTCCCTGACATCACAAGAGGAGTAGATGAGATACATATTAACTGCGATCAAGTAACAGATAGCATCACTGATGGTGAATCTTCCAGTACAATTGCTGTCATCCCAGTTGATAATCTTGTCAGATCCCTTCCATTTACTTACAAACCTCATTTTCTTGCATATAGTCCAGTGTCAGGTCATTTTATATCTTCAATGCGGTTTTATGTCACTGATTCTTCCGGGATTCCAATTAATTTGAATGGGATAGATTGGTATATTGAGGTTTTCACTGGATCAACATAATAATCTAACTTATAATATATGATAAGACAGTGTGAATTCAAACTACGGTATGATCCAGAAATGGGTAGGTATGTCAAAAAACATATATACGATGAACATATTCACGGTAAAGGTCTAAGCGATGTTTTCAAGTTAGTTGGAAATAAAATCCTTAGAAGAACTGGAAAGAAATTAGCCGAGAGTGCAGTAAAAAAAGCAGCAACTGGCGAATATACTAACAAAAAGGCTGCTGATAAGATTTTAAAACTTTTAAGCGAAAATAGAACATCAGTTCCACCAGTCATGATTCAACCGAATATATCAGCATCAGAATCCAAATCATT
>JAEMPF020036957.1:0-21121 GCA_022496165.2 Catalaphyllia jardinei
AACGTTATTTATTTGGCCTCATGCAAGAAATGTCGCTTGCAATATGTAGGGTCTACCACCACTGATTTCAGGATGAGGTTTCGCAATCACAAGTCTGCCATGCTCACAAACAAAAAAACTTGTGAGGTGGCAGTGCATTTCAACAAAATTCCACACACTCTATATGATTTCTCATTTCAATGCATCGATCAGGTGCAGGCCCATAACAACTTGGAAGAAATCGATAGATTGTTAATTACAAAAGAGGCTTATTGGAGTGCTCAGCTGTTCTCTCTAGCTCCGCATGGCCTAAATAAAAGGAAGGAATTTCATTCTAAAAACAGAATTTGTTGTAATTAGTTTTCTTTTTTAGCTTACGTTCTTGTATGGTTATTCGTTCAAAGGCCCTTTTCCTGGATTTTGTCAGTCTTTAAGGTGCTGCTGGTCTGGGGAATTTATTATAATTCACATTGTTTCAAGGCCCCTCCAGGGATTTTGTTGTTTTTAGCCCTTTCGGGCTCCAAAGGCCTCGTTTTGGGATTTTGCTACGCATTATGACTACATGAGAGTAGGTTACATTTTCTACCACATTGCATTGCCTCTTCAGTCATTTTATCCGTCAAAGCCAGTCTTAAGTTTTAGTTTTTAGCTTTTGGTTTCATTTCTCTTTTCTTGTTAATTACTTTCATAGTGTGGTTTTCTTTGATTCAGCATTCTTTCCCTCGTTGATTTTGCTTTTTGTCGTCTCTTAATTAGCACAGTTTTCGATCTATTTTGGTATCCTGTTTCATATCACTAGTATTATGTAATCATTAGCACTTTAATCTTATTTAAGGCCAATTACTTTCGTAGTGTCGTTTTCTTTGATTTAGCATTTTTTCGCCTCGTTTATTTTGCCTTTTGTCGTCCCTTAATTAGCACGTTTTATTGTTCTATTCTGTTATTCTGTCTTGTATCACTCGTATTACGTAATCACTAGCACTTAAATCTTATTTAAGGTTCGTTTTTATTTGAAAGTTGTAAGTAACTGAAGAAGGTCTTAGACCGAAACGTTTTTATTAAATTTTTTAAAACTTTTTTTAACGTCAGAAGTTGTCCGTCCTCGCTTCTTCTTAACTTTTATATCCGATTATGCTGTGAGGTTTGGACTGGGAATCTTACTGATCCTCCTTACGCCGTGGCACCTTTGTTGGCTTGAGAGATCCACTAACAGTTATATATATGTATATGCCCGCTCGTTTACATAAAAACGATTACTATCCAAAGATATATAAAGATAAAAGGCGACATTCAACCGTGTTCTTTTCAAATTTTATGCTTGGCTTTAACGACTTTCATCTTAAAGATATAAAATTAATAACTTAATATGCCGTAGGAAGAAAAGTGCATGGTGAACAATAAGACAATGGTGTGGTTATTTCTCGCAACTATTCTTCTGATAGTTACCCCTTTAAAATTTGATGTTCTCAAAACTAGCATATTTGCACTCAAAGCTTTCCTTCTCGGGCACATATTGGTCTTAAGAACATCAAACTTCCGCGGGCAACCACTTTCGAACACAATTGTTTAAATAGAAATATGGAAGAGAGACAAGCTGTTTACGCAAATAAGATGAAGTGGGCAAATAAAATTTACCTTTCGATACTCGAGGCATGGAGGCACGTAACTTTATTAACACGCTTTGGAATCGATATCACCCGAATTGTATCTGGTACTGAATCATACATCATTCACATGGACCGAGTTTCTGGGTTTTACT
Organism: Catalaphyllia jardinei; assembly: GCA_022496165.2. Classification (NCBI taxonomy): domain Eukaryota; kingdom Metazoa; phylum Cnidaria; class Anthozoa; order Scleractinia; family Caryophylliidae; genus Catalaphyllia; species Catalaphyllia jardinei. Next base: position 1,739 of record JAEMPF020036957.1, read on the forward strand.
AATATAGGTTTCGTGTAGCCAGGGGACGCATGAGTAAGCACAAACACAAGGAATTCCAGGTCTGTATAACGGCCCTCAATTTTACCCTTTTGTTGCTCGATTACAAAACTGAGCAAAGATAACAGTAGAAGGGAGTTCCTTATTTCAGGTACCTGGAACTTTAGTGTTCGTCCTTATTTTAACAATGCAAGTAAATAGCAAACATGATATATCAGTTACCTAACAGCTTCGTTAGCGCGTTGAAGTGAAATGCGCTAAAAATCTTTCAGCTATTTTGGTGGTTGAAAAACAAAATGACTGTGATGTGATTAAATCAAAATGTCAGCACCGATATTTTTAATTTTTTCATTACTGCTGATGCAGCCTGGCCGACTCAGTGATTATGTAGCGTCACTGGTCTAAATAATCAGGTGGTCTAAGGTTAAAAGTCCTCCCCATTTCTATGAGTAAGGCTTCATTAGATGGCCAGCGCTACCTTATTAGATACCTAATTTGTTACCAGCCGCGAGCTTTGGACTGTGTTTGTTTCTTAATTACCTAGGATTCAATGTTACCTTTACAAGTCTCGAATCGAAGGGAAGGAAAGGTCCAACGTCAGTCGGTCTTCACTATACAGGTCAGGATCGTGAAGGTCAAGTTACACTGTCCAACGGTATTCAACAGTGGACTGTGCCGTACACTGGTCAATACAGTATAGAAGCAGTAGGAGCAGCAGGGGGATACAGCGTAAAAAATAAGGACGCTAAATACAGAGGAAGAGGTGCCAGAATGGCGGGCACTTTCAACTTATCCAAAGATGAACTGATTCAAATTATTGTTGGTCAAGAGGGAGGAGTAAGAAATCATAGTCGGAGTTCCGGAGGCGGTGGAGGAACATTTGTCGTGAGAGGAAGCAATACATCTTTGATAGTGGCTGGAGGCGGTGGAGGCCTCAGAGCTGTAACATCAAGACACCAGGGATGTGATGCCAGCACAAACATGTCAGGAAATCCTGGAAGGGAAGGGAGCAATGGAGACGGTGGAACAGCTGGTGATAATAAGCCGTCAGGTGAGAGTAATAACAAGAACGATTATAGTCACTTCACTAAAGTCAGTTTCCATTGCACACATTTTAAAATTGGACTTCAGTCGATTCATCGGCTTTGAATATCCATCTCAAATACTTCTCGATGTTGGGAAAATCATCATTGGCAGTTCAACTTTAAGGGTCGGTCGAAATACACCTTTCAAATTTCTGAATCTGCCGAAATTTGGTTGACAGCAACAGCAAACGCAGCTATTTCATTTGTTATTAAAAAGTACAGAAATTATTGTTTGGAAGCCCTCATTCTTTATCGTTTGTAGATAACCAAATAATCTCTTAAGGCAAACCTTCATTGCAAGCCACTGCTAAATTTGGAACGTTAAATATAGGCATGGGAATGAGTCAGCTGATTGTATATTTTCAGGTGGTGGAGGCGGCGGCTTTTACTCCAGCGGGAGAAATGGAACGACGGGTGGAGAAGGGGGTAAAGGATTTCTTCAAGGAGGAGTTGGTGGAAAATCTAACCCGCGCGGGGGTTACGGTGGCTTTGGAGGTGGTGGTGGTGCCGATGAGGGTGCAGGAGGTGGTGGAGGGTACTCCGGGGGAAGCGGTGGGAGTAATAAAGATGATTCCTGTGGAGGAGGAGGAGGTTCCTATAATGTTGGAAAAGATCAGAAAAGTAACTGCTGTTACAATACAGCTGGTCATGGTCATGTGATCATTACATTACTGTAGAAAAGATAAACCGTGTACCGCTGTATTTCTAGCTATTTAGCTGTTATAAAATTAGCTCAGGAGTCATAATCAGGAACGGAGACCGTAAGCGCGCGCCATTTCTAGTATTGGGGTTGGCCGTATAATATGGGGATAACTTTTCTATTTTTAGAAGAAATTGCGCCATCGCTTGTAGGCTTTTGTACATTATGCTACCAATTTTTTCGAGCATCTTAGGTAGGCAAAAGTATTGAGCATCATACGAGCATTTTAGTGGCATTTTCTAGGAAAATTAATATTATTTCCACATAATATAGAATTAAGACTATTTTTTACGAGAAAATGAAGACTTAACTTAGCCTCTTAAGTATCACAGAAAGGGAACAAAGGATTAACAGAACAACAGATCATTTTGAGAATTATCTTCTGGTGTATTAAAATGAAACTTTCACATATGTTGTTGTTAACTTGCATGTTATACTAAGTACACGTTTTTGTTAAGCACTACGAACTATTAATTGCGTTGAGACGTTAAGATTATGAAAATTTGAAAACCCCTATGTATGAGCTTTAACCGAGCATTTTAGTGACTATTTTGGGGGAAACCGAGCAATTTAGTGGACAAATATGGAGAATTAAGGTGGAGCATTTTAGTGGGGAAATAAAAGCATTAAAGCCTAATTGCTTGTTGCACAGGCGCCTGTACATGCTGGGATGATTTTTGCGGATGTAGAGCGGTGGAAATGGCGTCCGAAATTATCGAAATTTTTTCTGTTTTTGGCGTACATCTCAATATGTTTTATGTCTGCTGTAATGGTGCTTGAGTATTTTCGTAAGGTCCTCAATTTCAAATTTGAGTGAAGTAAGACTGTGTCGAATTCAAAACGCCTAATGGGACTTGTAAGGACTGACCGGTGGTCAGGGCACCAGGCACGTAGGACTACAGCGAAAAAGAAAAAGGTCACGGTGGCGTTTCATAAAATGCAACTAACAAAGTAGTTCGAAATAAATCTGTTCTTTAATAAATCTTTTCTGTCTAGTATCTGAGTTACTTGTGTGTTCGTTCGTTAGATTTTTTACGAATGGTTTGTAAACGGCGCATCAGTAAGCCTATTTCAGTGACAAAGTTGAGTAAACAAACCTCTTTGCGAACCAATTTACCGCAGGAAAAAAAGGTAAAGATGCTATTGACCGGCTTAGAGTCGGTCCGTAAAGTGAAAAACTGTGACCTCGGGCTTGAAAATGCTGCCCCTCGGCTTGCGGCCTCGGGCTGCATTTTCACTGAGATTTTCCCTATACGGACCTCCAAGCCGGCCAATGACGTATATATATTTATTATTCATTCAAAATATTTCCCCGTTTCTGATTGGTTAAAACAATACGCCTAATTCACTATAACCAGCTGCTGTTTACTGAATATTGAACCAAGGACGTCAAAAATGCAGCCCGCCTCAAATTATTGAACGGATGACGTTGAAATGACATCAAAAGTGCAACCTGCTGCAGATTATTGAACCAATGACAGAGAAAACCTGACGACGAGGTTGTGCTATTTTTTTGTGAGCAGAAAAACGAGCGAGATGGCGTTAGATGAATTCCAGATGCTTTTAAATTATCATGGACAAAAGCGCCCTTCGCTTCAGTATTCATCGGATCTTGTTATCAAAATACAGATTGCGGACTAGAGAAAATGCTTATAGCAGTCAGGATATTACCTTGGCCCCAGAGGTTTTTCTTGATTTTTCACTGCACGAGAGAGCTGCGAGAAAGCTGCGAAGCGGCGAACACGAGTCGCGAAGCGGCGAGAACGAAAAACCTCTGGTTACCTTGGACTTAAATCTCACTTTCATGCAGACGCGAGCTGTCAAACGCGTCAATTTGATAATTCAAAAAGCGACCAATGGAAGCTTAGCAATCACGTGCTTATCAGCCGCTAATGTTTCCACTCGGGTGGTGAAGAGTGGTATATTTTGACCTACCTGGCCGGTGTCAATGTGCGTGTTTGCGAGAATGTTTTCATCCGCAACGATCGCGAAGGTTCTGCTGTTGAACATATTACGAAGCAAGTATCTCCACTTTTCATTTTGTAGGAAAGCCTTGGGACTTCCGAATAGAAAGGCATTAGCTTCTTTGAGCAGATGGTGCTCGTCGACGTCTTCGTTGAAATGGAAATGAAATGGTTTTGCAGTTCGCAATGAGAGTATGAGATATGAGAGTCGACCACCAGAAACTTCAGAGTACACAACCAATATGACACGGTGAGGGTATGAATAGCCTGTCAGGCACAGGTATTTGCCGACATCAGTGATCAACCGAATTATAATAAATTGACTTTCTATGTCCGGTTGCCAGAATGGCAAACACATCTTTGCGATTTATGACTGCGAGCAAGGCTGTGATATTCGTTGACACTTTCAGTCTCTTGAAAACGCTCTTCGAGCACAGAGTCAAATTCCTTCGAAGGCACTGTCGGAAACAAAATCAATGCAGAACACAGACAAATCCTAAACGTTTATATAAACTGAGAACTGCAATACGTTGCAAACAAATTATTTTCCTGGTATAGAGATCGATATAAGCAAAAGATTACACGCAAGAAGCGACTCGTGTTCAGCGCTTCGCGGCTCTCTCGCAGCTCACTCATGCGGCGAAAAATCAAGAAAAACCTCTGGGACCAGGGTATCAGGATATCCTTATAAGGTTTAGAATCGTCTTCTCCTTTTTGCTGCTGCTGCTGCTGCTGCTGCTGCTGTAGTTCTTGTTTAAACACAACAATGCAAACGACCACAAACGAAAATGCGGCCGGTTTACGTAAGATCTGTAAAAGATCTAAAAGCGCTTAATTTAACCAGGCATTGGAAAGTTATCAAAAGTTACTCTACATGACTTGTACGTGAGGCAATAAAATAGTAACAAATTAGAAAGACACACTATGTCAGAGCAAAAAGGTTTTGTAACCACACCCGGCATTTTAATTAATTTTTTTTTCAGTAAGATTCATTTTGTTGTTTTAGATATAGACGAGTGTGCCAGTGCAACACACAGCTGTAGTTATAATGCTGTGTGTTACAACACCCCAGGATCCTATAACTGCACGTGCAAAGATGGATTTCGTGGAGATGGAATAAACTGCACTGGTAGCTATCTGTAACACAGTTTGGTTTAATGTATCTCTTGTTTTATAGTTTAAACGAGTAATTTAATCAGGCAACAGAATGAGGCAAACTCTTTCAAAGCGAAAAGTCTCTTTTTAATAAAACGTTTTTTCATTGGTCTAGATATCGACGAGTGCACCAACGGAACACACAGCTGTGATTTTAATGCTGTGTGTAACAACACCCAGGGATCCTATAATTGCACGTGCAAAGATGGATTTTCAGAGGATGGAGATGGAAAAACATGCAAAGGTACCTGTATAGATCAGACGAATCACAATCTCTTGTTGCGTTCTACGAAGTGGAACGCAATCCTAATTTTTGCCTGTGACTCTGCAGAGTTGGTTGTCCTGTGCAAGGTTATTGTCTGGAAAACCCACATTCCTGTAAGGGCACGAAAATGGCCACCCCGCTAAATTTTTGCAGGGGCATGTCACGACATAATTTCTAACTATGTCACAGCATAGTTATTAACTATGGTCACGGCCAGTAAACTGGTACCGTAACTGAGACATGTGATAATACATGTGATGAACATGTGAGCACGTGAGCAGTCCATGTAGACTTTGGACGTTCTTTCCACGCGCTCTCGATCATAGAGGTAGCGTTGGATACTTTTGCCGTGGGATTTTGAGGCTGGGTAGTATTATATTCCATAGTATGATGTCATTTAAAGGTTCGTTTAGGCTCACGAGGAACTTGTTTATTTTATAAGATGCATAAGAGTGAACCTGAGCCAGGGAACGGAAATGTAAATACTATATACTTTTATCAGGCCATCGGAAGTACTCGAATCAGTCACACGGAGTTTGTTTACGATGAACGAGCACGGGATTGCAAATGTGTACTTATATTTGAACTTCCTGCTTAGAATAATGTTCGTAAAAAATATAATTTTACAAATTACAAGTTAATAATGGGAGAATATTTAGCACGAAATCTGAAGGCTTGTGAGTCGGAACCTGGCCGCCCTGGCGCCGTCACGCAACGTAGTTTGTACCGAGACCTGTTGATGAAAAAGGTTGGTTTTTAGAGGTTGAAAGTCAGCTAAAAGTTTATACGGCGTCGAACGCGCTCTCGTAATCTTTGATTACTGCTAGTATATATGTAAAATGATATTTTGGTGGGTAGGGAGTGCTGGATAAAGAACAGTTCATTCAACTGACTACAATGAATAAAGGCTCCTCTTCTTTTGTGCCAATATATCTAATTGAATAGAGAATTTAAAGAGAGCCACTGAATTGTGTCTGTTGACAGGTAAATGTGTTTTGCCACTACAAAAGCCCCTGGTCGTTGTTTCAGATATCGACGAGTGCACCAACGGAACTCGTAGCTGTGATGTTAATGCTGTTTGTAACAACACCCGGGGATCCTATAACTGGACGTGGAAATGGCGGAATAAACTGCACTGGCAACTATCGACACAACGCGGTCGAGGAGTTGAACTCGGGACTATCGAAAACAAATCCAAATGACTATAGGGTGAATGATTTAACAAGGACAGCTAAATTTCAAATCCAGCACCTTAATTAAACTACTCGGCCAATGCCGCCTTCTGCTAATTGTAAACATACACACAAATAGGGTGTGCACTTGACGTCATCAAATCCAAAACTTAAGGGCCACTAAAGGCTCATTCCTCATTAGGAATAAGAGGTACTAAATTTATATCTGTTTACAACTTTCCAGCTCAATAGCGGCCTTCGTTTGGAAACCAGCGCATTTCATTTGAATTTCGAAGTTATGGCGGTGCGTGACATAAAGCTAAGATCGCGTTTGTCGCAAAATATACCTGACAACGCACTCTATGGGACCCGAATATTTCATCTTAGCCCCTCCGGGAGGGGGGATCAGGGACTTGACCCATGTTTGGGTATATCCTAGGGTTTGAAATCCTGATCCTGTTTAAGATAAAAATCTCGTAAAACCCTACCCTCTGTAGGACAACAACCTCCACTTCAAGAGCCTGTTTAGGACATGAGACAAAATACATACTCTCTGGTTTTACAGGAATTTAAAGTGTTTAAGGGCCCATTAAAGTATCTCGTTGCTAAACTACACGGCTGCTACCCAGGTGCAATTTCAGTTCCGGTCAGCCAAAATCTTTTCGACGGTTTTTCGGTGCCGCCCCATCGCTGATTCAAGTCGCTGGTAATTTTTTTACTTCGTTTCAACAAACACAAAAAACGTTTTGTTTACATTTTTACTGATTAATTTTCTGCTTTACGGTTAAAGCATGTGAGTAGTGCCCTTATTTTTGAAACTTGAGTATTTTGCTTGAAAAAGTCACCCACGTAAGAACGTAAACAGGAAGCCGCAGCGATGGCTGCATGTCGACGGGGGAAATCTCGAATAGGTGACAGTACAGGATTTGCAGTGTCAGTTTGGGAATCGAAATCTCAAAGATGCGGAGACACAAACTGAAATTAGTATTGTGCCTGACGCTTTCAACTTGGCATCATAAAAATTCTGCGTGTGTAACCCATCATAACAGGGTGGCATAGTAGGCTTGTTTTTTTTCCCACCACGAGTATCTGGGCTCGAGTACGGCTCACCAAAATATTCATGGTGAGACCAAACAAGCTTGACATATTACCGCAGGTGGCCAAAATTGGGACGATTAGATACCACTTATAAGCCCCTCCGAATATAAGCCCTTCCATTTGCTAACAGGATATTATTCCGGATATAAGCCCATCTAATGTATAAGCGCAAACCTTTCATTCTACGTTATTTTACAGTATTCGAATTTGGCCTGCAAGTGGCACTGATATGGTAGCCATATGTAGTGAGTGACTTGGCTAATTTCGAATCTGTGTAAGGTAAGGTTAGAGGAGGTGGGCCACGCGCTGAACTGCATTATGGGTCAATATTACAATATGCTTCAGTTGACACCATCTCTCGTGCTGTTCAGACCTTTGGGGAGGCGACTGAAGATCCGTTAAAATCGGAATTTCTTTCTTCTTTTCGATGTAAATGCTGAACGTTGAATGTGATAATGATATAACCAGTGCTATTGTTTCAATCAGAAACAATATTGACTATTTTTTTTCAATTTGTTTGTAAGAGGGTTAATTTCTGCTCTCCTGATTAAGTTCCATATCCCGTTACTTTGTACCCTCTCGATGGTGCTCATGGTACCAGGGAAGAAGAAGATGATGATGATGATTAACAACCGGGTCGGAGCAGGCGTTGCCAGTGATGTACACACCGCCCCAGGACCAGTTGGAAAACCTAATGGCTCTTATGAATTTTTTGGAACTCGTAACAGCTACATTGAGTTTCCGAACGGTGGCGGCTTAGACGTTAAAAACTCGATGGCAATGCTCTGCTGGTTGTACCCAGGTGAGCAAGATGGCCCTCTTTACCACTATGGGGAGAGTGGAAGAATTGGAGTGCATCTGTGGGTGTTGTATGGTAAACTTTTCGTTGGCTTCCACAAAACACAGAGTACTTGGTTCACACTACTCTACAACCAGAGGATGGATGGAAATTTGTGGGGGCGTCCTACGATCAAGCTAATGGTCATGCAAAATTGTGGGTGGATGGAACAGCGGTTCAAACGATGAATATTGGCACGAATCGTCAACTAGCCACGCAGGACAGCGTGAGAATGGGAGTGATGATTGACGAGGCAAATAACAGGTACTTCAATGGTAAGATCGCCCAAATGCAGGTCTACGATGTTGCCTTGACGCAGGAGCAAATAAAACTTATAAAAGACAAGACCTAAGACGGTGAAAATGCTGTTGCTTTAGTTGTTCCATAAAACTGTAAATATAGTGGTGCAGTGATATAAAGTGTCTTTATGCTATCAAAAAAAAAAAAGAGCAGAAAATGACCCCATATGTGAGGATATGGAAAATACGCCACTCGTATCCCGGGTGTAGTTTTCCATGAATTTTATGAGTGGTGTATTTCCCAGTAAATTACTCGGATGTATGTATATCTGGAATTATGAAAACGGAGTTGAAAAATCGAGCTTTTTTTCTTTATTTATTGTTATCATTGTTTATTTTTTGTTTGCTTTTCCTATGCCAGCAGCCTGTAAATATTACCTAGCATAAAACGTAGAAAATTTCTTGCTGCATCTTTCATTTATTTAGCAAGCTTTATTTAAGCTCTCCGCCGCGTCTGCGTTGGAGTACTCTTAAATAAATTGCACAATTCATTTATTAAATGAATTGACGGTTAAGGCGGCGAAATATGAGATACAAAAACCCTCAACTTGTCGCGCAACATTGTTTTGATGCAAGTTTTCGTCGATGTTTCCCGTTTTTCACCTTGCGTGATGAACTTGTCGCACGACAAAAACATTTGTTGCGGGTTGAAGAAAGTTGTTGCGAAAAGTAGAGCGCGGGTCTACTTTGAGCAACAAGTTTTGGCCTTGTTGCTCGTTTTTCGTTAATCTCACAACTTGTCACGCATCAAATTTGCTCGTGACTCGGAAAATCAACCAATCAGCGCGCCGCATTTCTTCAACCCGCAACAAATGTTTTTGTTGCGGGTCAAGTTGATCGCGCCAGGTGAAAAACGGGAAACATCAAAGAAAACTTGCAACGAAACTTCGTTGCGCGACAAGTTGAGGGTTTTTGTAACTCGTATTTCGCCGCCTTAAATTTCATCTTCGTGGCCTCAAGAGTCATACAGGAGAGTTATTTACTTTTATTTGAGTAATGTAAGTATAAGTAGAGTAAATTATAGGTATAGTGTAAGTGTAAATGTAAGTTTAATATTAGTACTGTAAGTAGTGTAAGTGTTCGTCCTGTACTGAAATAAAAATTTCTTTTATGTAAAAACAAATAAAAAAGCGATAATTAGTGACAAGTCAAATTCTGTGGAATTTTTTGCGAATACAGACAGGTATTCTTTATCATAAGTTTGTTTCTTTATCTAAGAATCTGTTTTACATAGAGATGTAGACAAGTTTAAAAGCTGTTCAGTGTTACCTGACTAAGAACGTTCTGTTCATGAGGGTTACTTGTAAGATCTAATGATTTTCACTGAATTCCTAAGTAAAGGCTCTTTTTGGACTTTGCGTAAGACCTAGGCTTTGATCCATGTCATTGGTTTTGTCTCGCTAAACGAGTGAAAGACATGTTTTAACTTACTGGTACTGGAAACTTTGTGTGCTGCTCTCAATAAAAATGTTGTCCAGTCATTCGTTTTCTTCTGTTCTCTTTTTTTAATTTTCAGCGTCGCTATTGTAACTTCGGTCGCTTCAATGCAACCGACGCTCTCCCTTATGACCGCCCTCAGGCCTCAGAAACAGTTCCTAGTCAAATTTACAGTGATATACTTACCCGCCCTAAATTAACATAACTATTAATACCTTTTCAATGTCTTTTTGGAAGTCATGGTTATAGCCTGCGAAAACAGCCGTCCTTCTTCGCTCCGGGCCCGAGTGGCGTTTCGCGGGAAGGACGTCTGCGATTTACCGCCGAAAATTCCATACTGATGACGAAAATCTGTCCCGCATCTGGTCATGAGCGCTGATTGGTTCGATCGGAAATTATGCATAATTAAGTCCGTAAATATGCAGGACAGTGAAAATACCAACCAAAACAAATCTGGCGTCTTGTAATTGTAGCAGTGGTTTGTGTAAATTACGGTTGATAAGCCTATATGACGCGGTTTGTGACATCTGTACCGTTCTCTGTTCGGTTACTCGACCTTTTTGTCGCTTCACTCGTGTTTATGAAGGGCACTTCATGCTGTGTTATAAGGAGGAATTTTAAGAAGAGTTGAGCCGTTAGACTGTGCCATAGCCAATTTTTAGCGGTCATAAGTCTACATGATTTCCGCTGTTATCTGCGTGTTACTTCGTGGATTTTGACACCTCCGTAAACAGTGATTAGAACTGTTTCAGAGTAAAGAACTGATATCATATTTGCCCTCGTACCTTTTTCTTCAGAGACGCTGTAGCTATACTCCGAGAAAGCTATACACCAGCTTGTCTAGTGAAATTCTATTTTTTTTCATCTATTTGATCGAGCTTATGTTTTCAAGCTCGAATTCAAATGCAACTGTTGACGTGCAAGTCTGTTGAATCTGTCTTTGTTCCGCTTAGTCAAGACATGGTTTCGATCCTCCATGCGGATCTCATCAGTTACCGGTATTTCTAAAATACTCTGTACGTCTGAATTCGTACATTTGTGGCAAGGTAAGACATTTGCGGCTTGGCACTAACCTTTCGTGGCTGCAAATGGTAATTTATTTAAACTTATAAAGTTCACGCTTACGTCATCAGTATGGAATTTTTGGCGGTGAATCGCAGACGTCCTTCACGTGGAACGTCACTCGGGCCGGGAGCGAAGAAGGACGGCTGTTTTCGCAGGCTATCATGGTTAATGTTCTTCTCTAGTTTCCCTCAAATTGTTTTTCTTAAACATTCGGAACCTCTAATTTTTTTACATTTAAAATAAAAGTAAATCTTGTTTTATACGGGCCTTTTCTGAGGTTAAAATTCCGTCATATTGAGCGGGAACTAGAACAGCAATAAAACTGCCTGAACTGTCACATTTTCATCTTCCAAAACACTCTAATGTCACATTTTTAAAAAAATAAAAATAAAAATAAAAAACATTTTAACCACTCTTAAGTTCTATGTAGAACAAGATTAACCTTATTACTCGGTTCCCTCAAGTTAAAGTAATATAGTACATCACATAAAATTGTGCAATGTGTCACACCATAATTTGTTCATTTAATAATATTTAACTTTTATTTTAACCAGCTCTGAGGCCTAGGGTAATTAACAAAAGATTATAATAATGAAGTAATATTCACTCCTCAGTCTCAATCTGGTTTCTTTTGTTTCATAGCTTTAGCCTCGGAGCCAAGTTGGAGTTTTAATACATCAAATATCAGGTCTATTGTAGTTTTTCTTACTCACTGGCAAATACATGTGGATCTCAAACTCATTAAGAATTGGTCAAGTTAAAACAAAGAAAATCACAACCGTGAAAGAGGTTTGTATAACCTAGCATAGGTTTTTACTATTTTACTTCTCCGTTTTCTCCTTAGTTTTTGTTTCGATAGAGAATATGTATCATTCAACAGTCAAGACAGTGTTTCATAGGCTATCCAAACACCTCAAATTTTATTAAAACACTTCCGTGTGTCGTATTTTACTCTCTTCTCAGTGTTTGGGTATGCTGTCCAGTTATCTAGGAAAAGAAGACTTTTTCCTGCTGGGCAAGTAACTTTCATTCTCACTTGTCCAATGGGTAAGGGCTAAGGCTAGCGATCTGCCAACTAAAAAAACAAAGACTTGCCCAGGGTCAGCAAAACTAAGAGAGCTGCTTGTCCATAGGGTGAGCTAGCTGAAATTATCGTTATCGTATTTTTTTGAAAATTCTTTTGCTAGTATTCAAATCACTTAATAATCTTTCTCCTAGCTATCTGGGGGACAGACTTAGTTATCAATTGCATTCCAGGAATTTGCGGTCCTCATCTATGCAGCTGCTAGAACAACCTCTATCACTCATGAAAACTTACGGGGACAAGGCTTTTTCAGTGTTTGCCCCTAAACTGTGGAATTCGCTACCATTAGATTTGTGTAAGTCACCATTTTTTACTCGCTTTATAAGCAAGGATTAAAAACATATCTTTTAAAGCAAACTTTGGAGAGTGGGACATTGTTTTTGTAGGAAGGGGGGTCCTTCTTAACTACAGATTCACAGCTGTTGCTAATTAACAGATAGCTGAGGGCGGCATTTCGAGGAAAGTTATTTCGGAGCGTTTTGCAGTGATAAATGGTGAATTTTTTATGGGAGAACGTTTTCTTTGGAGTAAAAAAAATTGAGGTGGCGTGCGTAACTAGTACCAGTCCCAAAGCGCGCTTTACAATTTTAAATTCCTGAAACTTGGAAGAAAAGAGGAAGAGTTTCGATTTTCCTTATGAATCAGAAATATCCTAGCCTTCTTTATAGTCGTGCGTCGAATTTCTGCTTATACAAAAAAAGAGAGAAACTACTGAAGAAAGTTAATACAGGTATTAATTACCTCATCACTCTTTTATAATACTGCGAGTTCCGTAAGCCCGACCGTGACATTTCTGGACTTGTTTTCGGCGAGGAAAGGAATTTGATTAGCTCTTCACGATCTTTTCGTTCGGTCTTTACAGCACTGTTGAAATGAAATGAAACTGCTTAAATTTTTGAGCAGATTTTACTGAGAAAGTGATCAGCTTTTAATTTTACGGAACTCAGGAAACAGTCAAATTTCTGTAGAAGGAAATGTTGCTACCTGGCAATAGGACAAGTTTCCTCGGTTTTGATAAAAACGGACTGATATAGTTCTTCATTATCGTCACCTTCAGATTTATCTTCTATGATGATAGCCTCTTTCGCCTCACTCGTGGTCGTATAAGAAAAATTTGGAAGCTCTTTTGCTGACTTGCACAACGCGCGTGGTTTCGTGTCAAAATACTTGTCTTTGCACTCTGACCTTTGACATGGCAAACACTCCGTTAGTCACTTGCCTTCCTGTTCGTTTTGATGTGAAACCTCAATTTTATTTGATTTTATTATTTTTATTTTGTTTCTTTGTTTCTTTGTTTCTTTGTTTCTTTTATTTGATTTTTATTATTTTGGTTTTCTGTCAAGGTTCCGGGCGGTTCCGGGAAGGTTCCGTGGCGTTCCAGGAGGTTCCGGCTATAGTTCCAGGTGGTTCCGGTAGGTTCCGGGAAGGATCCGTGGGGTTCCGAGAGGTTCCGGCAATGGTTCCGGGTGGTTCCGGTAGGTTCCGGTAGTTTCCGGGTGAGTTCCTCGTTTTACATACACCCACATAGGGGACGACTTAAGTTGTAGCAGTAAGTACTCTATGGAGTTGGAATATTTAAATACGGAACAAGTTTAAACTTACTTCAGATGTCACAGCTTAGCTCATGATTCACGTCATCAAACCGGCAAAGTTTCTCTTCGCTGGAATGTAACACTAACAAAACGTTTTTAACAAAAATAGTATAAACTCTTGTTCTTAGGCTATCGTAGCTTGATTAAGAAAATAACACAAACAGCGGAAAAAACCTATTCGCAAAAAAAGACCTATTCGCACCGGCCCGGAGCCCAGGCCGCACTTTTACCTCGCGGGCAAAATAGTTATTTCGGCCTTTTTGCAAGCTCATTCGTTAGAAATAACATTTATATTTACGATAGGTGTGGTTTGGGGTGGAGTTGGAGTGACCGACAGCTGGTTTAGGGCGCTGGATTCGAAAATCAAGAGGTCCGGGATTCAGTCCTACAGCTATCTGGATTTGTTCTTTGTAGTACCAAGGTCAAGCCCTCGACCGCGTTGTGTAAATAGCAACTGGTTAGCCTCCCACCAGTTGAAATTCTTAATAGTAACGGAAAATTATGTTATAAATACTTGCTTAAATATTGTTATGTAAGACGCAGTTCTTACTTGGTCAGCTAGTGTCCTAATATTTAGCAGCTGTAAATCTGAAGGAATGTTTTCCTTTATTTGCGCTATTTATACGTGGCGACTGCAGTTTGGTTATGCCTCTTAACTCATATTGTTACATTCTTGCAGTGAACTGAAGGATGTACAGGATGTGTAGTGTACATAGGAGTTAGCGTTTTTTTTCTTGAATCCTTTTGTGTTCCATTTTCTCAAGTAGCCTTTCTTATGTTTTTTTGTTATCAATGAATGAATGAATGAATAAATGAATCAATTTATTAAAGCCAATGCGTGGGATTGAGGTTCCTTTCAGTATCCGAGCCAGAGGCTCATAGATAATACGCGTGACTAAAATAGAAGAGAAAAAATTAAATAAATAATAACAATAATTATCATTAAAAACAAAGTGTAGTTCTTGGCTTTTGTGTGATTCTAGGTCCTCAGAGTTTCTCACTCCACGGAATTTTTTCTGCCGCCACTGTACTGAATATATAAATGCCTTATATTATCTGTAGAGACACGAATGACCACTGTAGTTAAGTAGAAAACATAAAGCAGTTGTTAAAAGGACACTCGAGAAAAGTCCAGGCTCACCCCTTAGGGAACAAGCTCTTCTAGTGATCAAGATTTTTTGTCGCTTAGCTAGGTACAGGAAGAAAAACACTTAAGAAGAATCTGCTGCTACAAAGCAAAGTATTTTCCTGTGATTTCTTTTCCCGATGTCAGAGTATCGATGTGCGCTACGCGCGAATTGGAATGCTGAAAGCGTCGAGCTGGTCTCGGCGCAATTCTTAGTCTCGCGAGAGAAATATTGCCATGCTTCATGGGATGGCACATTTCTGTCCTTGTTACAGTGCGCTTGCGCGGGTTTAAAACTAAAAAAATAATAATAATAAATTGCTACGACTATTGGTGACTGTTCGCCACTACAGACCTCTTTAGCTTGGGTGGTTTGTTTTCCCATTGTAGACCACGTGATCTTCACTGGAGAAATTTCTCTTTTATCCATCTTAAAATTATTCTTTCATATTCAAGCTAAAGAGGCCTATTCTCCCTATTCGAGACTAATATAGCACTGTTCGTGCTCTTCGCTACCCGCTATTCATAACTGTTCGATATTTGTCATTCGGGTTTCCCAGGCACTCTGCTAAAGGGCAGAAAATGGTCAGGAAATAAAATTTTCCCTGCGATGAAGGGAAACTTGTTAGGCAAACTTGTCAGTCATAATGAATGAGTGGAAAGGAAGGACATCAAGGTAGGTTAGAAGCCGTTACTTTATCCGGTATTTAATTTTTAGGAAAATTTTATTTTTATCCAAAAAAAGTCAGAAAAAAAAGTATTGTTCTGGACCTCTAGTTTTATCGCTAACCCAAATCCTTGCATTATGGGGAACAAATTATGTTTGGAAATTAAGTCGGATTGATGTTAAATACATTTATTAGAAATATTTTTGATATGTTTATATTTTTGGCATTTACATTGTTTGATTCACACCTTGTCACCGAATAGTCCAAGCACGCCTCTTGGTAAACACCTGCCACCTAAAGTTTACGGGGGCTTGGCTCTGTAAAATGCCATCACAACTGACAATAAGACAAGTTGCGCAGCTCCTGAGGACACATGTTCTGCTTTTCCTTGGGGATTTTAGTGACATCAAAAAGGGCTTCAAGAGTCAACTTCTTGAAACTATTGACCGAATTGCATTTAAATACCAGTACATTTTTTTTACAAGGAAATAACATTCCATGATTACAACTGAGTGCGTGCTTTACCCGATATGCTTTATTGATATTATTGTATGCTCTATTGTTTGACGCACAGAAATTTCAATGAAATATTCTGATTCAACGAACACTTTTTCAGCGCCGGGGTGGAATGAATTTTAATTGAGCATATAAGGAAGTCGCAAAGGATAATCCCGTTCATTTCAGCGTCAGAAACAGTCGTGCGTTGTAAAGGTGAACCGTTATCTTCGTCGATGTACTCCCCTTCGCAGATAAGTATACGCTTTCGTTTTCTCGTTTCATGTCCTTGTTAGCTTTTCGCTTCGTTCGGCGACGCTTGCCCTTTTACGCAGTTTTGTGCTTTAGTATAACTATTTCGTTGGGCAATTTCTACGTTCACAAATGGAATAAATTGTTGAATGGTGGGAGGGTGGGAAATTTTCTGAATAAAGAATTACCAAGTTCGCTTTGACATGCACATAATCATGAGTAAGTTTGAAAGTTGCTTACTGAATTCCACATTTGAGAAGTAAGCTCTCTAGTTTGTCATTTTTGTACGTGTTTGATGTTGTCCATTGCCCCGATGCTCTGAGTTGCTTAAGGTTTGAACATCTGACTGACTTAATATCAACAGTTTTTAAATTACGTAAATAATATTTCTTCAGCCACGCAGGAGCAGTTTACTTCAAGACAATCACTGAACTAACTGCTCTTGAAGCTAATTGGAGCTAATTTACTCGGTTTACTTTCGGAGCGAATTTGTTGAGATTTTTTACATCTTATCGTTTATTGCAGGATAGATTTCTGATGCATTTTCGAGTAAGTTATAATATCAAAGCATTCCACTGGGATTTCACACTTAAAGGCAGATTTGAGTTATAATTGCCTTTTGCGGTATTCATTTATCGTCATGTTTTCATAATTGTTCACATTTTCGTGAAATCAGAAATTACTTCCCAAATAGAGCCAAGTGAACAAACTTGATTTGAACTCTGGCGAGAACATTAAAACTACCTCACTCCAAACACAATAAATGTAAGCGAACATTAAGAAATTTGTTAATGAAGGCGGTGATATTTACCGATGTTATATGACCGGTTTCTAATTACCGAACTGATTGACCTACTAATAAGATCTCAAACTCAAATATAATACATTTTTGACAGGTTCCTTTCTCCTTCTGGCACTAGACGAACGCAGGGGTATCCAAAGGAAATGTAGCCAGTATGAGCAGCTGTGTTGAGCTTTGGAGCTCCGTTTTGTCCTAATCTGTCTCTTTGTGTTGCGATCAACTCCAATTTCAGGTAAATTCTAGGTTACACTGTTCTTACTTACTAACAGAAAAAAAAACAAAAACAAAAACAACCCGCAACAAATTACCTTAACTGGTGAGAACAAGTTTCAACTTCTGTTAAAATTCCCATTGACCATTTAACGTGGCAGCAATATATTTTGCTCTTTCGACTTTATCCTGCGCTAGTGAGATGAAGTCGCTGAAAACGAACACAGCATCATTTAGCCCGTTGATATTTAGAAAATATTTGCCTAGCATTATGAGTTGGTTGAGGGTCAAACGGTGCGTAGAGTGATTCATAACTTCAAATAATACCTCTGGCTCAGAGAGAAGTAAACTCGCATTGCTTACGGTAGAATTCCGACGTCGAAAAAGAAGACGCTTGCAGGCAGCCAATAAACAAATGACGTATATTTTGATTATCAGAGGAACAGAAAGCCTGGGGGCAGGCTGGCGACGCAAACTTTTCCATTTTCATATACTGTTCGTTGTTGTGTATAATTTTGTGCTGGGATATTGCCAATTGAACTTCTTTTGTGGCTTTGAACGGCAGAAGATAAATTTTATCAGGATTCTCTTTTGGGATACCGTATGATGACAGTTTTATGTCCCTGGGCCGGGTTGTTCAAAGCCCGTTTAAGCTAACCCAGGGTTAGCGAGAATTTCTCTTTCAGTTTTGTAACGTGGGGAGGTGTTCTGTTTATATTGTTTGCCCTTCAGTTTTAAGCTGTAGTAATCTCAATGTACACCAAACGTTAGGGGTGAAAAACACTTTTAAACAAGAAAAAATAATGCTTCAGTCAACGTTTAATCCTGGGTTAACGTTAATCGGCTTTCGGACAATCCGACCCTGAAGTGTAAGGAGGACTTTCAAGGTTTCACAATTTGTCGTATAACATCTTACACGTTACAGTAGAGATTGGCGGCTGGGGTGTAGTGGAGTCGCCAGAATTAACTTGAAGAGCTTCTAAATTTTGGGGATCATGATATTGTAGAAAGTTGAAATTTAGCGTGTATTAATTGTGCAAGGAAAGGGAAGGCAGGAAGTAATTTTCATGCTCGTCAAAAAGGTCTGAAGTTTGTTTTATTGTTGCTCTGCGACAATGATAAAGGTAAACCAATTGTCAATCGTAATGAATTTGTTCCACATTGTCCTAAAAGTATCTTGGTCTTACTGTGAGGTGTCGTAGACACGACACATTTGTATATCTTCTTTACCTTTCGGCTCCCGCACACTCTTGAATGTCTAGTTACCGTTGTGCCCTGTCCTTAATGATGCAAGTCTGGCGAGCTGAACAAGGACGGTCCTTAGTGGGGTTCCCGCTGTAGCATACCTTTAGAACGAGGCACACATGTAATTTCATGTCAATGATGAATAAGCAGGGGCCCTTATTCGAAGGGACTCCTATTTTAGGGGAGGCACTAATTCGAGCTAATTCGAGGATGTACGGTTCCTATTTTTCTTGAAGATTAAAGACTTGTTCAACCACATAATAAAATCAAAGTTAAAAAAATAAAACAACATGCTGGCGTTAATTAGTACAACTTTTGTAAGAACAGTAGCGTTTAGCCCGGATCCAATTAATAATCAGCTTTTTGTTGATTTTTTCTCTTTTCTTTCAGGTTAAATGGCATTTAAAGGAATATGTAGTCATTTTGGATTCCAGAGTGTTAGCTCTCGGAGCCTGGAAAAATCTCATTTCAGGTAAGTGGTTTTCTTGTTTCTCTAGTCGTTTACTCTAGTCGGGTTCAGGCTAAGATTGATCAGAATACAATTTCACCTTACCTCCTTCTTCGTTACAAAGAAAATGAGGATACCAAATTCATGGAACTAACAACAAAAGAAATATATAGCAATCAATTGGGAAAATTGATATTTTGAGTTTGAGTCTGAATTGAACGGTTGAACATCGCAATTTGTTAATTTAAGGGAAAACTTGAAACGGCGGAGAATACAAGTATTCTTGGCAATACAAAATCGAATTGCTATTTCCCGACGTTTTAAATTCAAAATTCAACAGAATAAAACGTGGTGTTGGTATTAGTAATTGTTACAAAATTATTTTA
>JAEMPF020036958.1:3320-21114 GCA_022496165.2 Catalaphyllia jardinei
TTGTAGATCAGAATGGACTGTCCCTATAGAACTCTGCAAATTTGCGACTGAAGTTTGGAAAGAATTTTTAAAATCATTTAACTGTTTAAAATTGATAGCATCACTATCTTCATTTCCTTCTGGAAGGTTTTTAATTTGTTTATTATTCATATCGATAGGAGCTTCAAAATTGACCACATCATTATGGAAGTAATACAATCGGTCCCAGAGATGAATCGAAACATCATTCTGGTAACCTCTAACACCATAGACTACCACATAAATATCTGTTTTAGGGTCTGACCTACCTTTAAGACGAATATCAATATCTAAATCATCAAAACTAGGATTGATAATACCCTTACGGAAATGTATCACACTTCTTGTGTTATTATTTACTATTTTGCTATTAATTTTACTGACAGAGAGAGTGCCACTAGATGCATTAATTTCATCAACAGAGAGTCCATCACTAATATACATTTCATAAACTATAGTATAGTTTCCGATTGGTAAATAAACTACATCAACACTAAGTCGAGTACTATAATAACCTAGACTTGAGTCATAATCAATTTGAAAATGGTATGTTTTTTGATTTACTTTATGATAATCTTTATTTATGAGTCCAATTTTATGAATATCACTATCATCCTCTTTGAAAAGGTCATCATCCATTACTTTTTTGAATACATTTTCTCTGTCAATTGATTCAATTGCGCTCTCTTCAGAGCTTTGTATTGCAGCATCAACATAAGCTTTATCAACATCAGGTGTTGGCACTTTTGCTATTTCTGAATCAATATAATTTTTATTTATAAAATCTCTATTATCAACATATCTTTTATTTACCGCATCTCTCCCATCAGTTGGGTCTGCTAATCCCTTTACCTTTTTATTTACTATCTGACCAGCATTGGAACCACTCTGCACAGTGTATTGAAAATTAAGGTCGCCAGTCATATTATCACCTTTTGTTAATACTCTATTAGAAATTAATACTCTAAGATATGCTCTCTCTTTTTCAAAAAAATCAAAGTTAACTGCACTCTTTAATATTTCTGCCCTATTATCAGGGTCACCATCTCTCTCAATAATTGTGGCGAGATTATCTATGTATTTATTACCCATATTTAAATTACCACTCATAACTCTCGAACCATCTAATTTTAATAAATCTGAAGTATCTACCGAAGGAATTTTAGCAATTTTTCTATCTACATATACTTTACTAACAAGATCATTATCACTAAATAAATTATCAGAATATGGCTCTGTGTTCTGAACTTTTTTTTCCTCTTAAATCAAAAGCCTCAGTACCATCAGCATTGCTCTTTAACTTAATAAAATTCTCATTTAGATATTCTTTATTTACAGCGCTATATAAATCTTTTCTCTTAACAGTTAATGAGTCAGTATCTTTATGATCATCTACGTTTTTTATTTGAAGAATATGGTGTGTATCCATTTGTAGATCACCTGTCATAGACCTACTACCATCTAACTTTAGTAGATTTGAAGTGTCTACTGATGGGATTTTAGCTATCTCATCATCAACATATTTTTTTGAAGCTTTATCAGCAATGGCAATATTTTGTTTTCCATTTTGAATGTCAACATAACCTTTAGTTGCAGCATCATCAGATTGGACTGGATTAGCTAAACTCTCTATTTTATTTCCATCCATATTGATATTTTCAAAGAAGAGTATCTCATAGTTATCATCTGTATCGGGTATCTCAAATATTCTATCATCAAATCCTGTGCCATGTGAACCTTTTATAACTCTTGTTTGAAACTTGAAATTCATTGATGGGTCTCTCTTAAATACTACAATATTAAATCTTATTTTACCCTCAGATCCATCACTTGAGAATCTTATATATGACTTTGTTATAATACCATTCTGTCTGCTTGCAAAACTATAAAGTCTAAACCCATCAGAGGCATGCACATTGAATATATGAGTATAATCAGTTACACCAGTTATCTTTATTAATGATGTATATGCACCATCTCTTAACTTATCTGACTTCATTTCTAGTTCGAGAAAGGTTTGACCACCAAAGTCACTTGATGTACCAGATGGAGATGTTTCATAGAAATTATTTGATAGAGTTAACTCAACACCTGACTTAAATATCCTTAAACTTGGTTGTAAATGAAAATTATTTTCATTAATTTCAGTATGATCTTTTAATTTTTCATAATTAACAGCATCTTTATCATTTATTGGGTCAGCTAAATTTACTATTTTATGTGATTTTAAGTCAAGATCAGCAGTTAAAACTTTATCTAATTTAGAGTCTAGATTATCATCAGTATATTTTTTAGTAGATGCATCATTATCATCGACAGGTGCTTCTACATTTGTTAATCTCTTTTCTTCAATGTCAAAATTACCATCATCAGTAAGTTTAAATCCAATTCCAGGAAGACCTCTCTCTCCTACTCCTCCATTTTTATTTACATTTTTTTGTTCTAATAATCCATTACTATACCCCATTATATAGTAATAGATTGTTTTATTTTTTAATTGTTTTTATCTAATTATTGTGATTGAGATGATTGTGATTGTGATTGTGAAGAATGAGAAGGGTAATAACTACTATCATCACTATCTGTACTTTCTAAACTATCATTTAATAAAAATTCTTTATAATCAAATGAGGAAGATGATTGCGAGCAAGAGTCCACCAACCAAGAAGATTGTGATTGAGTAGATTGTGATTCTTGCGATTGTGAGTCTTGAGATTGAGAACATTCCATATATAATATAAAAATATTTTATTTTTAAATGTCTTCATTGAAATTTTTTTTAATATTTTTATTTATCTTATCTATGTAAGCAAAACTATAAGGTTCAGAGGTCGCTTTAAGGAATTTACCTTTATTAACATTAACTTCTTTACACATTCTTGAAGTCTCTGCAGAAGATGGAGAGTCAAATATACAAAAATGTGAACAATTGAGTCTTATATCTTTTGGAGTTAGATAATAAGATTGGCTTAGATAGATTACACTGCAATCTTTATGACGACCACCAATAAAATATTCTACAAGAGGTTTTTGATTTTTTTCACAAACAAAGTCATCAAATATAACTATCTTTTGATTATCACCATCTAGTTCTGATAGAGGTGTTATTTCATCATTACTAGCTTCAATAACATCATATCCTACCTCTTCAGATATAGGTTGAAATGTATTCATTAGTGTTTGATACTTTGGTTGTTCTAGATTTTTTGAGAATAAGTAAATTTTATCAAAATATAGAAGGTTGTAGAGCATATGCATAAGAGTGTTAGTTTTACCACAACCACTTGGTCCACAGATTAACATTCTAAAAGTGTTAGATGGCATAAAAGGTTTAAGCCTTTTGAATTTGCTTTTAGATTTGGATGTAGAGTCATAGTTTGGTATTTTCATCTATAATTTATATGAATATATTCTTTTTCAATCAATTAATTTAATAATTAAATATAACATTTCATTGATTTATAAAAATATAAATTATGTTAATATATGAGTCTAAGGAAATGGAAAGAGTTAGCAGATAAAAAGACCAATACTGGTAAAATGAAGAGAAAACTATTTGATGAAATAACAGAAGAGAGGATAAAGAGTAAAACAACCGATCAGGCTATTGCAAAGACTTTTAGATTAGACAAACTAGATCAAATAGCTGAACAAACTAAACCTAAAAAGAGAGTCCGATTTCAAGTACCTAGAGAGAATAGAGATGGTGGTATTGATTATGCACCTGATGTAAATCCCTTTGAAGATATGGATGTAGAGGGATTGCTAAATCTAGAAGATTATGTGGGACCACAAGCAGAAAAACAAATAGCAAAGATACCAGGAGAACCACCACAATACCAAATGGATCCTAATCTTTGGCAAATTCCTGATGATCCACCTCCTGACTATTCATTTATAGAAGAAGAACCTAAAGCTATTGAGGGACCAGAAGAAGAAGAAGCAGAAGAAGCACCATTAGCAGAAGCTGAAGAATCAATGGTTGATGATGATGATGAGTATAGATCAGAAGTTAATAAGGTTTTTGATCAATTAGATCTCCCTAATTATGATGATGTAGATATGAGATTAGCAGAACCAGATATGACTGATTCAAAAAGAAGAGCTTATCTTCGAAAAATAACTGAAGATGCACTAAGTACGCAAAAAAGGATTACACCTATAAAATCAAAAGCAACAAAAGATTATAAAGCTGGAAGAATAACATTAGATGAAAAAAATCAAATTCATAAGGATGTTGGTAAAGTAGAAAAAGATTTAAAATCTTACAGACATTACTATGAAAATAAAATATATTCATATAAAGGTTCTGGTCTAGGTACTCGTAAAATAAAAAAGGGTGGTGGTGCTTTTTTCTTTCATAATGCAAAAGAAATGCTAAATAAATTATATGTAATTATTGCTGAAATGAAAGCAGGAAATACAAGCATTGATATGAGAAACATGGGTGTAACTATCTTAGATGCACTTTTACATGCTAAACATATTAATAAAAACCAATACCAAAAATTAGTTAAAAAATATTTTGCTGTTTAATCATATATGGAAAGAGAAATAACATTAAGTAGCTTTTCTGCAAAAAACGAACCTGGAAATAGACCAGGTGACTTTACAACAGTATTTACACCAACAATCATATTAGACTCAAACTCAACCTACTATATTGGTTTAAACAGAATTATCTCAATGTTTTTTACATGGACAAATGTTAATTCAGAATATAATAATCAAAAAATATCATTTAGTAAAGATAATGGTAATAGTTG
This sequence comes from Catalaphyllia jardinei, assembly GCA_022496165.2. Taxonomy (NCBI): domain Eukaryota; kingdom Metazoa; phylum Cnidaria; class Anthozoa; order Scleractinia; family Caryophylliidae; genus Catalaphyllia; species Catalaphyllia jardinei. The sequence goes on from JAEMPF020036958.1 coordinate 8,105, forward strand.
GACTGATATTGATTTTCCCCAAGGAGTTTGGTCATATAATGATTTTGACAATTATATTAAATCAAAGACAGTAGAAGATGGAGATGGAAATAATCCAAACTATCCAATCACAATAACTTTTGATGAGCCAACTTTTCGAACAATTATAACTTTAGATACAGGCTATCAACTTGATTTAACTAAATCTAATTTTAATAAGCTTATAGGATTTGATAAAGAGATTTTAAAAGATGAAGAAAATATTGGAAAGAGAGTACCAAATCTCACAGAAGACACTGATATTTTAAATATACATTGTGATTTAACAAGTACTTCATTAGTTGATGGTGGAGAATCAGATATTATTTACAGTTTTGGTACAGGAACTTTAAGTCAATCGTATGCTTTTACACTTGAACCAAAACGTATTGTTTTTAGTCCAATAAATACAACAACTATTTCAAGTATACGTATCTATGTAACTGATGGATTAAGAAGACCAATCTATTTTAATAATTCAGATACTGCATTTTCATTAATATTAAAAAAAATAAGTAATTAATATTATATGATTAACAATTCAATGCCAAAATCACGAGAATTTAGAAAGATGTATCATCCATCTCTTGGAAGATATGTTTACTTTCATAGAGGAAATGGTCTTATAGTTGATAATATTATGAAACCAATTACTGCTGGTGTTAGTGAACTTGGAAGTGCTATTGGTAGTAAAGTTGCTTCTACATTTGCAAAAGCAATAGGAAAAAAGACTAAAAAAGCAAAAGAAGCAGCAAAAGAGAAAAAGGCAGAAGAAGCAATAGAAGAAAAATCTGGTGATGTTATAAGAAAGATGTTATCTGAAGAGATAAAACCATACACTATAGCCCCAGGACCACACCCAGCAACAAAGAGAAAAAAACCGAGCAGAGCTAAAACTAAAATGACACAATCAGAAGTTAACACATTAATTAATAATCTCTTATATGATTGATTAGTAAAAAGAGAGTAAAAACAATAATATTAAAAAAAATTATTTTATAAAATATATATATGTCATTTCGATCATCAGAAAACGTTCAGAGAAATGAAGAAGTCAGATTTCTTCTTGAAAGCAATATAAGAGCTCCAGCTAATACTACAGAGCAACAAAAAAATGGTTATAAATTTGTAATAAATGATAGAAGCTCTTTTTATGATTGGTTTAATGCTTATTTTGAAGTTCAATTTCATCTTGATCTAAAAGCAGATGGAGGTGATAATGCTGCTATAACAACAACACTTTTATGTGGTTCACATTCACTTATTAGACATCTTGTTATTAAGAGTGCTGGTAAAATTATCTATGATACTGATAATCTCCATCTTGTTACTTTTGCAAAAAATCTATTAGAATATTCAGATGATTATGCTAGAAGTGTTGCTAAAAATAGTTTTTGGTATCTAGATAGTAGTGCAACAGCAGTAGATGCTGAAAATAGAGGTTTTCAAGCAAGAAGACTATTAACATCTGATAGAAAAAGAGTTAATGTAAATATTCCTCTAAATAGATATTCTTTCTTTGAAGAATTAGAGGGAAGGATGTTACCTCCAATGCAACTTGAATTTGAAATAGATTTAAACCAGGATGCAGAAGCACTTTTTGGTGCAGGTGCCAATCATGCAAATGTTAGATTAGTAATTGACCGATTTTACCTATGGGTTCCAAGATTACAACCAAAAGATGCTCTAATGACTAAATTCATATCTGATTTTCAAAAACCAAGTAAATGGAATTACTTAAGAGAAATGTATCAGAGATCAGATCTAACAAATACAAGTGGAGATTTTAGAATATCAGCATCTATTGATAAAGTAAGATATGTATTTGTCTATTTACAGAGAAATAAGAATAATTTAATTGGAGCAAATCCTTATATATATGATACATTTAAACTAAATGCAGGTGATGCCAATAGTACTCTAACTAGTTGTAGACTTGAATATGGTGATGGTGTATTTTATCCTGAAAGGGACTTTGACCATGAGAGTAAAAATAGAATATTTAATGCATTAATGGGTTATTCATGGAAAAAGAATGATTATAATACTGGAACACAATTAAATATCGCTAATTTCCAATCTCTTTATCCTCTTATCTTTTTTGATCTAAGTTATCAAGCTGATGGTGTAAGTAGAGATCCTAAACAACTTATACTTAAATATATGATTAATACTAATGATGGTGATAGGTTTAGGGTTCATGCTATTGTTCTTTATGAAAAAGATGTTGTTGTTGATAAAGTGGGAGATCAATTAGTTATTGTATAAGTACAAAAAACACCCTCACGAAAAAATATTTAAGAAAAAAAATAATTTAAAAAAAAATATTTATTAATTATATATAGAATGATGAAAGCAAAGTTTGTAAAGAAAGAAAACAAAGAACAAAAAGGAGATGGTTATGTTATTGTTGATTTTTTAGATATAGATACTAATAGTATTAGTTTTGGTACACCAAAGAAAAACAATTATAATGGGTTACAAATACCTATTTTATATGATGGTTGTACTATGTATGTTAAATATGAAGGTAATTCACCATTTGGTGCTCAAGAAAATCTTGATAAAGATGGTAATTATCTTGGAACAAGTATGCAAATAAATTTAGAAGAAAATTATCTAGATAAAGCAATAGAATTAGATCAGTTTTTTATTGACACTTTTTATAATAATAAATGGGGGTTAGCAAAAAATATTCCTAAAAATAATATAGCTGGTTATGATGAACATGGTCAGGGTGGGTTATGGAAAAGAATTTGTAAAAAACCTTATAAAGTAGATAAAGTGACAAAAGAGAGAGAATATCTTGATTATCCTTCTAAGATGGAATTTTCACTATTATATAAAAAAGATAACCTTCAGACTACATTTTTTGATTGGGATGGTAATAAAAAAGATAATTATGGAGATGTGATACAGAGAACTCATGTTAAGTTTATCGCTGGATGGTTTTCATTATGTAGAGGTACATTTGGATTAACTCTTAAACCAAAATTAATGCAAGTTAGATATAAACCAGAAGAAAATAGATTTAGTCAATGTTGTCTTATGGATGATGATGATTCAGATACTGAAGGAATTATTTCATTACACCCAGAAAATTGTTATGATTTTAGTGATTAGTTTGTTTTGTTTGTTTTGTTTAATTAAAATATTATTTATGAGTTAAATGAAAAACTTAAAAAAATTTAATTCATAATTAATATAATGGCAACAAAATTAGTACAAATTAAAGTTAATCTTTCAAAAGGGCAGATTGAAAAACTTAAAAGAGCTTATAAAAATAGTGAAGAAATAGGTATTAGATTAAAAAAGGGAGACCTAACTGGTAGTCATACTCTACTTGTTTCAAAAATTATGGCTTATAGAGTAGAAAAAGCTAAAAAAAATGGAACAGGTGTTCTTATTAAAATTCCAAAGACTAATATTAGAAAACAAACTGGATATGGTATTGCAAGTAGTATATTACCTGTATTGAGAAATTATGGACCTATGCTTGCTAAAACTGCTGGTTTATCAGCTCTTGCTGGTGGTGTAAGTGAAGGTGTTAGACAGATTGTAAAAAAAATAACTGGTGGTCAAGTATTTAAAGTACCTAATAGTGAGCTACATAAACTTGCAATTATGAGTGAATTGCTAACTAAACCACAGATTAGAGATTTAGCTGATGCTTATAATAATAATATGGATTTAATGTTTAAAATTAATAAAAAGCAAGTTGGTAATGGTATAGGTACTATTTTAGCAAGTATTGGAATACCAATGCTTATAAGTGCATTAAAAGGAGGTGCAATTATGCCAATGAGACCACCTCCATTTTATGGTACTTGGGGTGAGGGTGGACCAAGAGTTGGAAAACCACCACCTTCAGAAGGAGGTGGTAAAAAAAAAAAGAACTGGGCAAAAGAAGCAGCCTATTATTATTAGGAAAAAAACTAAAGTTTAAAAAAAATGTCCCATTAAGTAATTATGATCTTTTAGATTGGTGTAAATATTTAGGTATTCCTATTAAAGATGTATTAAGTAGAGATGTCTCTATACCTCATAATCATAAATTAGCTATATTTATCTATAATTTAGAACCACATTATATGAGTGGATCTCATTGGGTTGCAACTTATGTCAGAGATGGTGTTATTAATTATTTTGATAGTTTTGGTATGCCACCTTTTCAAGAAATAGTAAATCATGCTAAGATGAAAAATTTAACTCTTTTACATCAAAACATGCAGATTCAAAACTTATATACCACTACTTGTGGTTATTTTTGTCTTTACTTTCTCTATGAAATGCATAAAGGCACAGATTATTGGGATCTGCTAAGTGTTTTTAAAAAAGATACAAAATATAATGAAAAATTTATAGAGCAGTACTTCCATCAGCTTTCAACTTAGACTTATTTAAAGCTAATTTTACATATTTTTCTTCTAGTTTTCTTTCTCTATCTTTTATTTTAACTTCTCCTTCTTTATGTTCCTTTTGTAATTCTCTTGCTCTAGTTATTAGTCTATCTCTTGCTTTACTTAAATCTTTTTTTACTGATTCTTTATGTTCTTTTGCTTCTCTCTTCTCTTTTCTATTACATAATGATCTAAAAAGGTTTTTGTATCTTTTATAAAAACTTTTTACCTCTGCATATAAGATCTCTAGTGAACGAATATCATTTATTAATACATTAACATCCATATATATAAATAGGATTTAAAAATTTTTTAATATAAGTTTAGGTACTTAAATAAAATTATAATTTATTATTATATATGAAATCTTATTGTGTAAAACAAAAAAAACAAACTGAGTGTGTTCCTGGTAGTGAGGTTAGAGTTGTTACTAGTAATGGTAGAAATGCTATGAAGTGTAAATGTGCTGAGTGTGGCATTACAAAGTTTAGATTTGTTAAAGGAAGTGCTACTCCTTCTAAACCTAGAGTACCTAAAGTAGCTAAACCAGCAACTGGAGTAAAAAGGAGAAGAGGTAGACCAAAAAAAGGTAAAGGACTATTATTAGGTCCAAACAGCCCTTTTAACAGTATTCCACTTGTAGGGGCAATTTTATAATTTAAAAGATTTTTATATTTAATATTATAGTATAAATGAAAAAAATATATTGTGTTAGACAAAGAATGCATACTGGTAATGTGCCTGGTTCTGAACAATATTTTAAAACTATTAATAATAGACACGCAGTAAAAATAAAATGTGATGAATGTGGTATTAATAAGGTTAAGTTCTTATCTAATAATGAAGTAAATGGTTTAAGACAAATGTATGGATCAGGATTTGATGAGTTATTTATTAAAGGTTTAACAGCAGGCGCTAAAGGTTTATTTAATGTAGGAAGGAGAGGAGTAGCTAATGCAATTACATCTGATAGTGCTAAAGCTCAATTTAAACAAATTGGTCAAAAATATTTAAATGAAGCTATTGATTCAATCACTGATGATGTATCAAAAAAGATAAAGGGTGAGGGTATTGTTGATGATGCTAAATTAATGGTAAAAAGTGGAAGAAAAAAAACAGCTGACTTTATTAGATCTAATAAAGCTAAAGATAAATTAAAACAATATGTAGAAGAAGCAGCAGATGTAGCAGCTGATAAAATAGAGGGAAAAGGAGTAGATATTCATAAAGCTATTGGTAAACTTCCAAAACCAAAAGGTGGTTGGACTCTTCCAGGTCATAAGTATACTGGTCCCTATAATGATTTAAATAAACAAGTTAAATTTGATAAAAATACAGGTCAAATATTAGAGATATATGATAAGCCAACTGGTACAGCAGATGCCATTGCAATGCAACATGATGTTGACTATACAGTATGTGGTGATGATAAAGCTTGTAAACATAAAGCTGACAGCAAAATGGTTAAAGCTCTTGATGCAGTTCCTTGGAAACAGAGACAATGGGGTCATTGGTTAGCTAGAAATATGATTGATAAAAAAAGAAAGTTAGGTTTAGGCGCTCATGATAAAAAAAAAACGCCCAAAATTTAAGGTGGCAAGAAAAATTGGCTGATGAGTTACATAAACCTATAAGACGTAATTTTAATAAGAGAAGAGTTATTGTTCATAATGTTGACCAAATTTGATGTTCTGATTTAGTTGATATGCAAAAGCTTAGTAAATGGAATAAAGGTTTTAAATATCTTCTTATGGTCTTAGACCTTTTTAGTAAATATGGTTGGATTGTACCTTTAAAAAATAAAACTGGTTTAGAAGTATCTAAGGCTTTCGAAACCATTTTACAAAAGCATAAGCCAAAAAAGTTATGGGTTGATAAAGGCAAAGAGTATTACAATAAAATTTTTCTCGATTTACTAGATAAAAATAATATAGAAATTTATTCTACTCAAAATGAAGAAAAGTCAGCTGTCTGTGAGCGATGGAATAGAACTATTAAAGAGAAAATGTACAAGATGTTTACAATCAGAAATAATACTGTTTATATTGATATTTTGGATGAAATACTCTCTTCTTACAATAATAGTAAAAATAGAAGCATAGGTATGACTCCAAATGAAGCTAGAAAGAAACATAACTATGGAAAAGTTTATTTAAAAATTAATGATTTTGGTAGAGAAATAGATAGAAAACCTATATTTAAAGTGGGTGATACTGTTCGTATAAGCAAATATAAAAGAAAAACTTTCGATAAAGGATACACTCCAAATTGGACAGAAGAAGTATTCGTTATAGATAGAATTTTACCCACAATTCCTATAACTTACAAAATAAAAGATTCAGATGGTGAAGAAATAAAAGGATCTTTTTATACAGAAGAGCTGCAGAAGACAGATCAAACTGTTTTCAGAATAGAAAAAGTCATAAGGAAAAAAGGCAACAAAGCTTTAGTTAAATGGAAAGGTTACCCTGAAAAATTCAACAGTTGGATAGATATAAAAGATTTAAAAGATCTATCCTAAATTTTGTAATGACCATATGCATAAGTACTTATTATATCATTAAGTACATATCTCTTATCATCATAACATGATAGACTTGTTTTATTCATTAATATATTATACATTTGGTGATAGTCTGATCTCATGCATTTCATTTCTGTCTTTATTATTTTTTGATTAAATAGGACATCTTCAAAATGAGAATAATTAAAGTGTCTCTCATTTGGGTGATTATTATCTATTAAATATTTCTTTACTCCTTTTGCTTTTAATTTTTCTTCATGTATTATCTTCTCTTCTCCACTTTCAAATATTTTCTTCTCTATTTTAAATGAATACATTTTACTCTTTAATCCAACAAATTTTGTTATAGGTATTCCAGCAGTCTCATCTTTAAACTTTCCAATCACTTGTTTATTTTCAGTAAATTTAAATTTTGAATCTTTTGGATATTTATGATTATCCAATTGATCTCTAAATTGAAAAAGGTCTTCATAAACATCTTCTGTCTCTATTTCATACATAAGTGAGTCAGTATCAGTAAACAATAGTTTTGCCCTATCACCATATAGTGGTTTTATCGTTCCATAGTGAAATTTATACATAAGCAATTTGCTTAATTCAAGAATAGCTACACCACAGTATATTGGTTTATCTATTAAAACCTCTTTCTTTCTCATATTAACAGCAACTAAATCATCTGAAAATATTTTACAACCAGCATAATAAGGTGTTTTTACTTTTTTAAGAAACTTATCTTTATCTGTCTCAAGGTAAACATTACATCTCTTTCTAACATTTTCCATTGTCTTTCCATAAACACTGTTATTCATTAGTTTAAAAAAATCTTTTTCAAAATCAGTCTCTGCATTTGTTCTCATATCTGTATTAAATTGAATATAGTCTTTCAACCATGGTTTTTCAAAAAATTCAATTACCCTATGCACCTTTTTTAATTTTAAACCTAATTCTAAATAATACTCTAAAAGTCTTTCATGAACTACATAATTCTTTTTATCACTTAGTGTTGTCATTAGCTTTTTTACTTTTGTATCTGATATATTAAACTTATCTTTTAATTCATAGCATAAGTCTGATAACATATCATTTGTTATATTAATACTCTCTGGTGCACAAGGATAGTCATTATGTAAATCATGTAACTCTTTTGGATATTCTAAGTCTACTTCATAAAACCTTCCTTTTCCCTCTATTTTTGGTAACATTTTATCTTCTGGAAAATCTTTTACCCATTTAAATCCACTATAAGGTAATGGTTCTGACATTGCCCAACCATAAAGGTTATTTGCATCAAGATAAATTATATAAGTACTTTTTTCTTTTGGATTATAATTACTTAAATATTTATTATTTGCTACTGCATTTCTATGTGGGATATTACATATTCCTCCTCTCTTTGCTTTTTCAAAAAAATATAGTTGGTCTATGTTTTCCTGTATTATTTTATCTAAATATACTCCACCTTTTTTTAATGCTGAATCCCAAGCTAAACTTGGTGATGATAGATAATGTTGTGGATCTAATCCATAATATTTTAGGCATGTATCTCTAAAATTTTCAAAAATATCAGCTAATAACAACACATCAATCTTAAGATATAAATCATGGTACTCTCCCATATTTTTTATACCAAACTTATTCCATACTTTTTTTGCATGTTCATAATCTTTATCTTTAATATCTCTCTGTACTAAATCATTAAAAAAGTATTTCTTTTCTGGCAAACTAGTCTCATTAAACTTTTGAAATGAGTCTATATAACTATATGGGTATACACCTTTTCTCTTTGTTAACACAAACTCCTCATCATCTCTAAAATATTCTCGAAGATATTTAAATTTATTATCTTTACTTTTAGATAAACACTCTGCTAAACTCTCTAATGATCCAAGTAAAAATTGAGCACTATCAATAAAAGATATATTACCTATTGAAAATGTTAAATATTGTTCTATATCTTTTGGTATTATTCCAATATTTAGGTTACGTTTTTTCTTTTTCTTTTCATCTTTTTTACTAAGTTGTGCATTATATCTTTCTATTTCTTCGTTTTCAGAATCTATTATCTTATTTTTTTCTTTTAATATAGCACCAATCTCTTTTACAATTAGATGACCATCATAACCTTTCAAATTATGAAATACTACTTGAATTTTTAAATTATCAGCACTTATTCTAAATTTAAGATTACATTCATTATGTGCTGATCCTCTATATTTACCAGTAATATGGCAGTGGTCTCTTACAGGTTGTTCATCCTTTTTATATTTCTTACAACAAATATGACATTCTTTTGCATTTATAAAATTTTCTATATCTTCATCAGTCATCCTTAAAGGTTTATTAAAATGCTTTTCTACAACCTCTTTGCAGTATTTCTCTTCTTCTAATATACAATTTAAAAACTCTTTTACAACATCTTTTCCTCTATAAAATTTTACCTCTTTACTAAAATTATTATCATAAGTACAAACTAATTTATAACCAAAACTACATGGAATATGTCTTTTTTCTTTTATTGTATATGATTCATTCTGATTACCTTTTTGTGTTTTTAAATCTTCTAATATTGCTTCAAAATCAGCATATATAGTAAATGGTTGCTTTAATTTTTTTGCATGATTTTTAAAGTGAGTAGTTGGTATTCTCCATTTACCATTTTTATCTTTAAACATATTTGGTAATCTTGTTGCACAGTTTCCTTCATTTACTTCTTTACAATCTTTTTTATGCTTTTCTAAAAGTTCTTCTCTTATAAAACCATGTAAACATCTAACACAGTAATACATTCTACACTTTCTTTTAGTTTTATTTGCTAAAAGTTTATTAATATCTTTTATATAAACATAATGAGTTTTATCTCCATCTTGTATTTGTAACATATTTAATATTTTTTTATTATCTTCTTCACTAATATAAAATGGATATACTCCATTTTCATATACAAAAATATTAATATTTTTATTTATTCTATCCTCTATCTTCTTTATATCAGTTACTTTACAAGGAAAATTAATACCTTTTAAATCATAATTTTTAAAGTAGCTTCTATCTTTTAATGAAATTCTTTGCGGATCTTTATCCCTTGGATTATCTTGCCTTATTGAATTCCAAATCACACAATATTCATCTTATTTTTAATATTAATCAAACCTTTATTTGAATTTTGTAGTTCTTTAGGTAATGGTAAATATGTTCCACCTCCAAGTGGAGTATATTTTGCAATATTAATATAATTACTCTTTATCTCCTCTATTATCAAACCAGATCCATTAGATAACCATTTTGATATTTTTTCTAATAAAACCTCTACAATAAAATTATAATTATCTTTTATCTCTTCACTATTTATTACAACTTCTGGTTTATCAATATTATTAAATGAACCCTCAATATATTCTCTAATTTCTTCACCATTTTCATCAAATTTACGTTTATAAAATAATATTTTTAAAGCAATACTAAATTTTAGTCCCCTATTCTTATTTAAGTATTCAAGTAATAATTTTTCAATCCAATAATAAACTCTATTTAATTGATTTCTTGGATCTTTTTTATCAAAAATATCTATTTCTGCAGAAAATGCATAATCACCAAATGCTTTATCTAATTTTTTAATTGGGTTTACTTGGTTTTCTTTATCATTTAATTCTTTTCTAAATGCTGCTATTGCTTCTGGTTTATAAAATGGTTTTATTTTTTCAATAAATTGAGCAATATCAGATCTAATTGGTTTTGGAATAAAATTTCTCTGAGCAGGTGTTGGTCTCTTACTTAATATTCTTGGTTTTGGTGTTGGTTTTTGCTTAGGAAATGGCGCTTTTTCTGGTATTAAAGGTTTTTGTAATTTTGATCTCTTATTTTGTATATCACGACCAGCGCCCTTATATACTATTATTGGTCTAAATATAGGTTGATTTAATATATAACTATCAATTACATTCTTCTTATATGAATTTAATGCTTTTTTCTCTGATTTTATCATTCACAATATATAATAAGGTGTCATTTTTTTTAAATTTATTTTTTTTCTTAAATATTAATTAATCAAATTTAATTAAGTTTTCTTTTTCATATTTATTTCTCTCATGTTTTTTAGTACCTAAATGAGTCCATTTCCCGCCTAACCTATAGTTCTTACCGTTATCACAAATATCACAATACCAAGGAGTATTTTTTAATTTAAATACATCATATCTCTTCCTGTATTCTTTATAATTTTCTTTCTTTAGTTTTTGCATTTCTGGGGTTTTAACATATTCATCCATTTTATATTCTTAATATTATATTTTTTTTAAGTAATAGTGGTATCAATTTTTTTTAATAATATGTGTGCTGGTGTCTTATCTATTCTCTTCACTCACCTCCTTTTGCTTTTGTTTTTCCCTTTATTTTAGATGATGTGCCCGAACCCCTCTTCTCTTAACTACTATCAAGGCAGAGAACATTTGCCCAGAAAAAAAAATCGCTCACTCCTGCCTTCTGTCTCTATCAGTTGCGCCGACTGACTTTGCTGTTTCTCAGATTAGATCATGACAACTTCGGCTGCATGAATCGATACAAAAGCGGTTTTTACCAAATTCGCCTTGCTTAAGCCATGGAAACAGCAAAATACCCTCCTTTTCCTAAAAATCCAGGCGTCGAACGAAATTATGTGGTTTGAAATGCATAAAACAGATCAACGAACTCCTAGACGGCTCTCACTACAAATGCTTTTGCACGTTTCGTGTTCTCGATTTGACGTCACATCCGGCCCTCGACCAATGCCCCGTTAAACTCGGTCGCGAACCAAAATGGCGGCAATTTGACGTACTTTGACGGGGCATAAAAATTTGAGGATTTAACCAAACCAACAAATGTTTGCGCCAAATTACTTAACAAAGTAAGCTTTATTGTTTTAGCGAAAAAAAAATTTTGGTGTTAGGTGCACTTTAATAATAAAAAGCAGTAAAAGTAACTTGAAGCAAATTGATCCTACCCGTTGCACCAAAATAGTCATGGAAATAGAATCTGTAAATTAGTGCATGAAATAGTTAATATCTATTTTGCCGTTGATGTAGTAGATTTAAATTTATGTACAATTAAGTTAAGGAGTAATAATTTAATTATGTATAATTAAATTAAGGAGTAATAAAATAATATTACACAACTTGTATATGATAGCTTCATGTTATAAGAAGAATGATATCCATGTGGGTTATCACGAGATCTCTTCTGACACGTGTATGTAATGTAATGTAATGTTATGTAATGTAATGTAATGTTACGTAATTCTTTATTTATGGTGCAACCTCGCTTAGCTAAAACGCTACTCACTCTTAAAATAATCATGATAAATGTACATTAATTAATAACAAGCAAACATAAGAAAATACAAACTAGTTAAAATGTAATAAATACCATGAAATTAAAATAAATGATTATATACAATAAAAAATCTTAAAATGTAACATTGTCAATAACATAAGTCAATTCATAAGTTAAGGATTAAATAAACTTGTATAGTTTTGCCTTGGTGTGGTATTGTCGTGATCTAGTAGAATGTATGCAAACACTGTTAGTGCGACAGTATTTCTTAGCGTACTCGATTACAGATTGCTGTCCTTAAATTTGAACACCGGTTCGAAAATAAAAATAAAAAAAATGAAGAATTGATTTCTGGAAATAGGTGTCAATACAATACAATAATACAATACAGGTTTATTTCACCACGCTAGGCACACACAACAAAAGCTGGTTTCTAGGTGGGGCGTAGGTAAACACGTTACAATCAAGTATATATGTATTTAAGGTAATTAATTAAAGATTTTAAAAGTGCAACAATATTCCTAAGATTGTAATTTATACAATTAAAACGCATCGCTGAATTGAACTGAGTGCTGTCTACTGTAAACATAATAGTTTTGATTCAACAGATACGAGACTTACACATATCTAATCAGTGCAGTCTCTCTAAGAAACTATCTTTGAAAAACTTTCAAGAGGGCCTTAATAGGGGGAGGTAGGGGAGGGAAGCAGCTTGATGGTTGGCGATTAAAGTTTTCAGATTTTGACGGTTAACCGCAACCTTG
>JAEMPF020036959.1:0-21111 GCA_022496165.2 Catalaphyllia jardinei
CTGATTTTTGCGCTGAATTTGTAAAGTACAATTTTTGACGCTCTCTAGAACGGTATTGAATGCTGGAGAGTTTGTCAGCAGACTGGTAGCCGATGATTTCCAGCGTTCATCGTTCGGCCTGATATGTTTGCTTGCCTATTTTAAACGTGAAACTCCTGGGTACATGATAGTTTCAACCCAGGGGGCTTTAAACCTAGTGGGCAGCCATGGAGAACTTTCCTGGTAAGTAACAGTGTTTTGCTGTTAATCCTTGAACATCCGTGCCTTATCTTCCTAAATTCGAATTCGAATAAACCATGTTTACTTCAGGAAAATGAATATTTCTTTCAGTTTCATTCCTAGAATGTGCCGATACTTCTCGTAATGAACTCGTGCAGGAAAGTGCAGTTTTTCACTATACGGACCGACCATAAGCCGGTCAATAAAGTGTTTATCTTTTTTTCCTGTGGTAAATTGGCTGACAAGTGAGTTTGTTTACGCAATTTTTCAGTGAGTTGTCTTACACGCTGTCTACAAACCATTCGTTAAAAATCTAACGAGCGAACGAGCGAGTAACTCAGATACTAGACAAAGAAGGATGTGTTAAAGAACAGATTTATTTCGAGCTACATTATGTTGCTTCAATCAAATACGCGTATTTAGTTCATCAGCTCTCTGTGTTTTTTCTCTGTGAAATTTTTTCGTAAGTTCTACAGCAAAAAAATCTGTCGATCGTTGCAAATCACTCTAAAGCAGACTTTTCTACTGTAAACAGACTACGAGTGTGCCTCTTTCGGTTAGTCTGTCGAGCGAGACGCGAAAGAAGCCGGCGAGAAAAAATAGCCGCGCGAGATCTTGGGGGCAAAAAGCAGCCAAATAATAAGTAGTAGATAAAATATGAGAGGGAGATCTGTATGGTCGTTTACAATGGCGAGCCGATAGGCGAGCCATTGTAAACGTTCATACAGATCTCACGCGAATATTTTATCCTACTTGGGAAATGAATACATTAAATTGAATGCAAAGTATTGTTATGGGATTTGTTCATTGGACATGCATGCCAGAATGCCATACACATCGGACGCAAATATTTTCACCTACTTGCGAAAGGAAAACAATAAATTGAATGCAAAGTATTGTTCTGTGACATGGATGCCAAAATGCTGTACGTCCCACAGGAGACAGTGCATGAGACAATAATAGAAATATTCTAAATTTTCAGTCACTGCCAAATCGCCAGTATGGCAACAGTTCGTTTTCGTCCGCCGTCCGCCGAAGCCATGCAGAATCCATCGACAGCTTCTACTTTCGTCCCCACAGGGGCGGAAAATTTGAATATGAGAAGAGTCCGGTTGGCTTATGCACACTAAACAAAATTCTTCCTGAAAAATTGTTGGGAAAGGCAGGATTGCCTCGCAAGACAGCACATTGTCTTCGTGTTACCTGTGCTACTCGTTTGTTTCAGAATTCAGTAGAAGAGAAATTGGCGAGGGAAAGAACAGGACACAGGTCCAATGCACTTTTCGGTTATCAAAAGGCTAGTGACGAACAGGTCCAAAATGTAAGTAAACTTTTGGCACCGGTCAATGACTCGCGCAAGTCGGGTCAAAGTGAAGCGACTGAGAAATGTAAAGAGTCTGAAACAAATACTCAAGTGCTTGAAGATTTACCAGACAGCGATTTTGATTTGTCTGATGATATTTTGGCTTCTATTCCAATGCCGGAAAGCACAATAAGTTATAATGAAAACAACATCTGTACAAATTCTGTTTTCAATAACTGTACAATTAATTTCGTAGTTAAGAAGTGAATAGTTCCCTTAATGTATTGATTGCTTGATGTTTACTACATTGTTCAGAAAATAGCCAGATTGTGTATAAAGTTTCATAGAATAAAGTTGATGGGTAAATAAAATTAAATTCTATGATGAAAATATGTCCATTTTGTTATTCATTTTAATCAGTAGAGGTCTGTATCAAAAGTTAATGAATACTAATTAGCTGAGCAGGAGTTTGTATCAAAAGTTGATTCTACTGTTTCATAATTCATCAACCCCAGCCTTTCCCTGCTACCTATTCAATCCCTCCCCGAGCTTTCAGACAGTTGATTTGTATTGGGGTTTACAGTTGTGTACATGTGATCTGAATATTGTGCTGGGATTGGTTTGCACGCTCATGAATAATTAATAAATTTTACAAGCACTATTATAGCGCCGAGCTACAAACAACCAAACAAACTCTCACAACGTCATTGAATTTACTTACGTTCAACTTGACTTTCCTTGCCATCTGAAGGTGAATAGAGATAAACTTGCGTTGATTAATCTCCAGAGCACCGAAAATTGCACTTTACAAATTCAGCACAAATATCAGGTGTTGTTTGTTAATCACGTCCTCGAGCCCCCGCGTCCCAACGTTTTCGCATCCCGCGTCCCCGCGTCCCCGAGTTTCCGAGTTCCCGCGTCCCCGTCTCCTCGCGTCCCCGCCTCCTCGTGTCCCCGCCTCACCGAGTCTCTGTACCAACAACAGAACTGTGCGGTCTCGTGTGTCAAGGAAATGTCGGCGTGTGTCAAGGAAGTGTCGGGCCGCTGGAGCTCCGCTATGTATTGAAATCCCGACCCCCTCCTCCCACCCCGGGCCAAGGTGGGGATTCGACTTAACATCATTACAAATCTTAACGAACCCCCACCCTACTGGGGCACATTGACTGGTAAAACCCCACCTTGCTGGGGAAACCATTGTTTTTCCCTGACTGACTATTTAACAATTATTCCACGAACGCGCGTTGGCCGGATTTGAGATGATCGATAGCCAGATGGCTATAATCATCATATATCCAACAAGCGCGAGTGGAATAATTGTTTTATTAAAAACGTCCCCAAAATAAAACAAACTAGACTACAATAAAAATAAAAAGGCCCAAAAAAATCACGCATATGCTCGCCATGTTTGTAGATCATGGTATAATGGCTCATAACCGATGATGGCTAAGCCAATCAAAACTCTTGAATTGCATTATCCAGTGATCCAGATTTTAATAATAAAATTTGTTCAAATTTTCCACCTTATTAGTGTAAAAATTTGCTAAAGCAAAAGCCAAATATGATAACAGACCAAAACACAGATATAATACAGGTATGTCAAGGATAGCTGTATGTGTTACGGACCCAAAGTACAAGATGGGCAGAACCACTGCCCAACCAAGTTCCCTTCACAACCAACACATTGATATTAATATTTAATAAAGGACTAGTGTGCAGCACACATATACTCCGGGGAATATTTTCCACTTGGAATAAGGAGAAACTATGCTCGCCCGAAGCCACGAAATAGAGCGAGCATAGTTTCTTATTATACCAAGTGGAAAATATTCCCTGGAGTATATGTGTGCTGCTCACTAGTCCTTTATTAAATATTAGTTAACTAAATACTAGAAGATGCCAAACGAACTGAGTATACAAAAACCATGCACTCAGCTCCCAGCATAGAAGTGTGTCACACTCCGCTATGGTTAAAATTCGATCTCGTTATCTCTAGAGCCCTGGCCCGGTTGTTCGAAAGCCGATTAAAATAGCCCGAGGTTAGCGGTTATTCCGCGATTAAATTTCTTATTCCCGGGATAACTAATCGGGGGATAAAATTTTGTTCCTGAAAACAAATTTAATCTACGATTAACTATCCTTCGATTAAGCTCAGATTAAGCCGGTAAAACCGGTCTGTGGTGGGAGAAAATGGTGTAGCACTAGGAGAGGGAAAGGATAACTTTGACGGCTCCTACAATATTGATACGAACTTGTTAAATAAAATGAAAAAGAAAGCCCAATTTTTATTTGCTTTCTATAAGAACCAATAAAAATGCTTAAATTGAAATTAGAGTTGGAATAAAAAAAGTCTGCAAGATAAACGCTGAGAGAAGCTAACTGATAATGCATCAGTGAGCTCTTGAAAACCGGTCTAATTTTCAGCTTTACTTGTTTGTACATTTAGAAATTTAGAACCTCTATTCGGAGGGGCTAATAAAGTACGTTTGGGAAAATACTAGAAAAGAGGAAGTCATAAACTAAGCAATCAAGCAAAAGCGGAAAATTTATATTTCTGTCGAATGAGATAAACAACTTTTTGAAGAACAAGCAAGATCGGCAATAAACGAAACTCTAACAATATTTTGTGCATACAATACTCGCCTTTTATTATGTGGCTCTGTCTCATAATGATTGGGAACTACCAAATTCACGAATTTGATCGGCTAAAATGACTTGACTGGAGAAGCAATTTTGCCAAGATATATCAGATTACTAAAGATGCCAAAAAATTGATTAACAATGGTTTTGAGACTGAAATGGTTTGAAATCAAGCCTTTTGATAAAGTTTGGAAGAATGTGTTTACAATTTGTGGGTTAGAGCACTTTTCAATTGAGTGTAGTAAAAGCAAGACCAAACCAGTTACTTAACAATTAGACTGCTAAGCCAATCAGAAACTGGATGTAGTAAAACCACAACCAAAGCAATTTTCTAATTACTTTTGACACTCCTTTGAAAACCGCTCCAACCAAAAGCATTGACTCACAGCCGCAATTACTGTGTGGAGATATCTGTAATTTTACAGTTTCTATCCAAATCGGAATAACCTCCAACATATATCAGGGTTAGGGTTACCGTAGGTTGCAGTGACGTCGTCCTTTCCATAACATCAGTGCTGATAGATGCAGGGCAGCTACATGCACACACATTTTATTCAAGCCTCCTCTGCAGGGACTGCTATCAATAACGTTTGATACCAAGACATTAAAGGGCACATATGCGATCTAGCAAAATAATTACATACATGTGCAACTTTAAATTAGGGGAGAGGGGGGGGGGGGGGCACAAAATATAATATAACAACTATGCTCAGCCACACAAGTTACAAACTATTCCAGGAAGAATTTAACTATTGGATCTTGAAGGGGAAAGGGGGCATAGGTGCAACAATCGGGTAATACATAACTGTTATTGGTGCACAGAATTAGCAATGATACCCACAACTTGCACTTGAAGTACGAGTTTCCCCAAGTGCTATTCTGTTAATCACTGAAATGGTTTAAAGCCAGCGCCAGTGTATTATGCTGTGGGGGAGAAAGTTCAACTTCTAACCACGGGACATGAATGTTGTTGTCTGTTTGTAACTTGGCCATTGGTGCAAGATCATCCATTCCATAGCCATCTTACAGGCTCTGACTCTCTGTATCACTCAAATCAGGAAGACAGTTGTACAGACCTTCAATTAGTAGCTGCAAGGGTGTTTGGCATCTCTCTGAAGACAAACCGTGGTGATTTCACTGCAAAACAAATTCCTCAATGCTTTTTTTGATTCTTGGTTGGTAAACATAGTGTAGTACAAACAGATGTAGCTCATTAAGTGGGTCAAGCAAGCCAAAGCTTCCTAAGTAAGTAAATATGTTTCTGAATCGTGTGACAACGTACCTCACGACATCAACCCATAGACGTTCAATACGATGGTTATGTACGGAAGGGCCTGTTAGCACATGCGAACCTTCAACATAAAGCGAGCCACTTCAATGTTCTCTGTCCTATGATCGCATAGCATTCTTGTAGGAAGGCCCCACAAAACAACTGAAGAAGGGTTTCAGCTTTGTTAGTGGTGCTGCAGCAAAGAAATACAACTACTCTTGAAAATCCATCAATAGCCCCATATATGACAAACCTCCATCTCATCAGTTTGTGATTACTGTCCTGATGCCTATAAACGACAGACAGATGTTAACAAGTACTATTTGTGTAAACTACACACCTCCTTGTTCCCCCTACCCACTCCTATGTTTAAGGGCATGGCATATCATGAGGCATCCCCGACAATTTTGAACAATGAGACGGACTAATTGGTGGAAAAACACATCTCACATTGGTAGCAGTTACAAATTTTTTAGCTAGAACCAGATAGGCATATATATAAAAGTACTTTCTCAGGTACTTTCCTCTCTCTTACCATAGGGCATTTGGTCTCGTTACATTGTAAACTCGCCTCTGGCAAAACACGGCTTACGGAATCGACTCTGAAAATTAGACTGCCTAACTCTGTTTCTTTGAACGAGGAGACCTCGTCTTCTGACAGCCCTAACACCACTCGCTCACCAGAATTGCGTGACAGAGAGAGCACGTTCCTGAAGACAATTCCAAGGTGTCTGAAATTTGACTGAACTCCTGTTCTCTCGTAGGCTGTTACGAAAAATATTGCGTGCCTTGGAAGATTCGCGAATATGCTAATTTCTTTTTGCATATTTAATTAGTATCGCATCACCGTGATTCAGCAATTCTTTTTAGTCGTTTGCATATGTTGCTGTAAATAGTTTAATATTGTTATGCTACTTTATTTAGTAGTGCTGGAAAGTTCTAGAATCGGCGAGTCGGCGAATCGGCGTAGTTTTAAGGGGTTTTCCCAGGAGTGTTTAGAGAGAATTATCTCATGAGACAGTAGTGTTTACTGAAGTGTGACGAAGGTCGCGTGTGAAGTGTCGACAGAGGTCGTGTTTGTTGAAGTGTAACAGAGAGGTTACGTGGATAACTGGCGGAGGTTGTATTTATTGGCCATTCCGAAATTGAGTAGGGGACTGGGACGAGTTTCAAATTTTAACCAATCGATAAACTGACACCACCACATGAAAGATCATTTTGAGATTGGTGATTTGACCAGGAATGATGATTTTAGGGTGAGAAGAGACCAAGTTATGGACTTTGAAATATGGTTTAAAATCCATACAAATGTCTCTAATTTTGAGACAGCGTCCCCCAAAACCATATAAACTCTTAAAATTTCTTATCAATTTTGTGACCGTAAAATCCTGACCGTAAAATCCTGTCATGCACCTACAATTTAAGTGAAGCTGAGATGAAAATTGCTGTTTGCCCATTTTGAACAGTATCACAATGAGCGCGCGAGAATTTGTGCTGTTATCGTAAAATCTGTGATACAAAATTAGATAGTCACTAGCGTAGCAGTGTAAGCTTCTTAATACTATGACGACCGCTTTTTTTGAGTTTTCGAGGTGTGAAGAGGATTTATATAAAGTTTTGAAACATAAGTAGATTTATACTGACACAATTAGATTATTCGCTCTCGACTCGGGCTCTCGTCAACTATATATATATCTTATTAGACGTTTTGTTGTGTAGTATCGCTGTGTATTTTTACGAGTAGTGCCGTATTTTGACGAGCCCTACGGGCTTGTCAAAATACAAACAACGAGTAAAACCTCTCAGCGATACTACGCAACAAAACCTCTAATTAGAGATTTATTATCCAATACGCCAAACTTTTATGTCCCTGTGGGCGAATTTGCGGAAATTTATTACGGGGAATGCGTGACAGCAACATGCGAAGGGGAACGGAATTGGTGCGGGAAATTCAGCTAACTGATTGGTCAACAGCAAACAAACCTGTGTAACCGGTCCTCTAGAGCACAAATACCGCGCGATATTTGTACTCGTTTTGGACGTTATTTGTACTATACGAGGTGAAGTTGGATAATAAAAAAAAACAATAGCCTCCAGCTACAGTTTTCCTCGAGCTACGCTCTCGGAAAACTGTTCGCTTCTCGGAACAGATAATGTCCGCGGACAAATATCCCAGCATATTTTCGCCCCAAATGGAGGCTATCGTAGCTTGATTAAGAAAATAACACAAACAGCGGTGATAAACATTGTATTCCAACGCATTTTTACATAGAACTTAACGTTTCGTATGCTAATCAACATACATTTTCAAAAGTGACGGTTACAATTTTTGAAAACTATATATATATCGTAAACATAAGAGGTCTGGAACCTAGACTGAGAAATGTGATCTGCAGCAGTACGTGTATAAACATAATGAGGAGTAACAGCTAAAACAGCAACAACTTCTCACTACTAATATTGACATTAAGGGAAGGCTTTAGCTCTTGAATGAACAAAGTCTCTTTAATTTTGCAGTGAAAGTCAGTTTTTCCGGACGCTAAAATGTCAAAATGATCCCATTTAATGTCGTGACCAGTGGTTTTCACATGATCAGCAATGGCTGATGAATGGTCACTTTTGGCGAGGGCCTTGAAATGTTCTGTTTTTCTGTCATGGAGTCTTCGTTTTGTTTTGCCGATGTAGAATTCATCACAGTTCCAGCAACCAGCTTTATAGATGACCTTGGACCTCTGAGATCGGTTCAAGCGATCTTTGTATGGAAAAAAGGATTTGATGCGGCGTGTGTTTTGGAATATGATCTTGAGGTTGACGAAAGAGTAGAAATTGTATACGCATGATTTCAGACGTTTCGTGACTTGGTCACTGTGAAGACCTAAGTAGGGTAACACGATTAAGATATGTTTTTTGGGAACTGTAGCTTGAACGAGAGGTTTGTTTTTATTTTTGTTCAATACATCGTTAATGTTGAACGTGATAACACCTTGGGGGTAACCATTTTGCAACAGGAGCTTTCTGAGATCTTTAATAGCGGCCTGTAATAAAGATGGCGAGGAGCAAATTTGGAAGCAACGATAGGTAAGAGTGCGGATGAGGTTGATTTTGTACTTGCGAGGTGTGAATGAATCCCACTTAGTATAAAGGCCTGTGAATGTATTTTTCCGGTAGACAGATGTAGTGAAAGTGTTGTCAGGGCAGCGTTTGAGAAGGATGTCTAAAAATGGAATCATACTGTCTTCTTCGAATTCAATAGTAAACTTGATGCTATCGTGTCGACTATTTAAAAAGCTTAAAAACTCATTCGCCTCGTCTTTGCTGTCAAACATGGTGAAGGTGTCATCTACATATCTGAACCAAAGTGAAGGACAAAACCTGCTTTTCATCAACCATTTTTCTTCAAAGTGGCACATGAAAATGTTTGCCAAAACGGGGCCTAAAGGTGAACCCATGGCAACACCATCAATCTGATCGTAGTATTGGCCATCAAATATAAATTGGCCATCAAATTTATTATCCTTCAAATCTTTTTCGCAACACGCGCATTTTTGAAAATTGGGGTATATTTAACAATTATTCCATGAGCGGGCGTTGGATGTGAGATGATAGATAGCCAACGAGGCGCGGAGCGCCGAGTTGGCTATAATCATCTCATATCCAACAAGTGCGAGTGGAGCAATTGTTTTATTAAAAACGCCCCCAAAATATAGAAAACTAGACTACAATAAAAACAAAAAGGCCCAAAAAAATCAAGCATACGCTCGCCATTTTTGTAGATCATATACCATGATGGCTTACCATCGAATTGCATAATCCAATGATCCAGTTTTTAATCATCTCGCAAATACCCCAGTTTTAGCTGGGGAATATTCGGTCACGCGACGTGTTTAGACCAATCGTGCGCGAGCGAAAAGATTTCATGGATTATAACACGCGTTATAGTTCACCACTAAATTTTCCTTTGTCGTCATTGGTCATTGGTACGATCTCGTGCGGGCACTATCTGTCAATAGAATGCCCTAGGGCGACTATCAGACATTAAGATCCATCAAATATTTTCGCTCGCGCGCGATTGGTCTAAACATGTCACGCGGCCGAATATTCGACTGCAAAACAGGGGAATATCCGAGATTATTAAAACTGGAATTCGAGATTTTTGATTGGCTTAGCCATCACGGGTTATGAACCATTATACCACGATCTACATAGATGGGAAAATCTAGACCGCGGTCAAATCAAATTCGTGAATTGGGTAGATTCCAGTCCTTGTGAGACAGAGCCATATAATGATTGTTAGTTATTAAAAACTAGATCATTGGACTGATAATGTAGCTGGAGAGTTTTCATTGGCTTAGCCATCCTGGGTTATGTGATCTATGAATATGCAAAGGATACGTTTGACTTTTTGGGGCGTTTGTAATTTTAATTTAGTTGAGGTGTTTATATTTGGGGGGCGTGTTTAATAAAACAACTATTTCACTCACGCTTGTTGAATATGAGATGATTACAGCCAACTCGGTGCTACCATCTCATATCTAACGACCGCTCGTGGAATAATTGTTAAATATATCATGATTGCTAAACCAATGAAAACTCTTGAATTGTTTTGTCCAATGATCCAGTTATTAATGAATTCGTTTATTAGTTACTAAGGAAACTGTTGCTTATGGAAATCTTGGAATTGGTTTTCAGAGCCTAGAAAATCCCATAAAAGCCAAAGAATACTACAACCTGGGTCTTTAAATTGCCCAAGACGAAAAAGACATCAGTGGAATAGGAAAAGCGCGTGGCAATCTTGGCAATGTGTATGATACTCTGGGAGATTACATAACTGCCATAGAATACCACAAACTGTCTATTCTTTTCGCAAGAGAAGTTAGGGAGAGAGCCTCCGAAGCAGGCTCCTATAGAGACATTGGTATTAGTTTTAAACGTCTCGGCGACTGTAGAAAAGCTGTCGAGTATTACAACCGACATCTTAGTATTACTAAAGAAATAGGAGACAAGAAAGGCGAAGCGTGCGCGTATGGGAATCTTGGAAATGCTTTTCAAAGGCTTGGTGATTTAAAGAGGGCTATAGAATATCACGAGTCGTCTCTCATTGTTTACAAGGACATAGGAGACAAGGAGAAAGAAGGACGAACATACGCCAACCTGGCGATCGTTTTTACAAGTCTTGATGATTGCAGCAAAGCCATAGACTACTGCCACCGACATCTTACTATTGCCAAAGAAATTGGAGACAAGATTGGGAAAGGTACACGTACAGCAATCTTGGAATGGCCTTGTTCAGTCTCGATGATTTCCAACAGGCCGTACACTACCACACTCTATGTCTTCAAGTGGTCAAAGAACTGGGTGACAAGCCTGGAGAGCGACGTGCGTATAATAATCCATGCAATGCTTATTTCCGTCTGGGTGATTTCACAAACGCCATGCATTACAAAATGCTACACCTTGAAATGGAAAGGGGCGTAGGAAGCACTTAAAGACTAAGAACACCATGTGACATAACAGAGTTAATTGACAGCGTTAGGAATAGTTTCAGAAAAATGCGACAGATAACCAAAATGTGTTGTCAAAAGGCTTACAGCTACTGTGTCATATAATTACAGCTGTAAGACACAATATTCTCTTCATGAGCCACTGCACATTATCTTACATTTTGAACTGTAACAATTTAGCTGCAATATTAGTGACATTTTTCTATTTCTATTATAAAACCACCTCACGTCACGTCGAAACTTTATTTTTCTTTCAAGTAAACTTGGCAAACATGTGGTTCATTGAACAAAGATGACAAGATGTCCGCGAGAAGGAGTGTTGGTAGAACTTCATTTAAATCCTAGTCAAGATGAGAAAGTATACGGATATATTTGAGCAGACATCACAGCCTTTTCTCTTGGAAATTGCCTGGAAAATGTTTTCTGCAATGATTATATTCCTCTAAAGTTTTGTGAAGTCCATTATAATTTTGTACTTGACACAAAAGCTAAAGAATTGCGCATGCCGACAAGCCAACACTATGGTTTAAAACAAACTGCATTTCCTGGTATCATAAATTATGTTATGTCAGTATAATATTAAGTAAACGTTTTGGTTATAAATTGCCCAACATCTTTACGATGGTCGTAATCAGTAACCCGGCGGACATTTTGCCCATTTTACTGGGTTCTTCTGAAATTTTGATATTCAATTCTTGCAGGTATCGACAATTACGTTGCTAAAGTTTCATTTTCTTTTAGTTCCTTTACTCCAGGAGACAAATCATTGAGAAGGTATTCCAAAGAAGACATCTACAACCCAAGATCGAATACGTCAGGTAATAATGACTGTTTTTGATCCATATGATAGCGTTTTTAAAATTTTAACTATGGAAACAGGAGAATACAAACAGGAGATGATGCTTACTCTCTTCTGTTGTCCAATTATTTTGTCATCAGTGTCCTTTTTAAAAAAAAAAACGTTTTGGCTTGAATTGATGATGTTATCTGCCTGACAACTCTAACCTCGGTGAGCGACTGTACAGGTGGGGGAGGGGGGGGGAGGTGAGAGGGTAAATATAAAAGTGGGGCTGAACGTGGGGAATTAGAACCTTAGTTTTCCTAGAGTTTAGTTTTAACAACGTTAAATTCACTATCTTAGCCTGTTTTTATTATCTTTCTGAACAAAACAGTTTCCCCATATAGCAATAAAACTTGTTGGAGGCAGACCTCTTTTGAGTTTTAAGTTCTGTTTCTGTCTTAACATGTCAAGATAACTCTTAAAACACTTTAGAATAAAAATGAGCGATATAAAAATAAACGACGTTTCGATGACTCCATGTCATCATTAACAAGTTCGAAGTACAAGAAAGAACTAATTGCATATATAGTGCTAATAGTGTGAAAATATGTAAGGAATTAAAAATTAAAAATTAAAAATAAAAAGCGTAGGGAATCAAAAAAGGGGTATACAAATATTCAATTCTTATGTAAAAAGTTTGGCACGGATTGAATTCGATTGCGTGTTGAGTTTTGGTTTTATGTCCCTAATGAACAGCATCTCATAGATTAGACAATCAAACTTTGTGCGGCATTTCTTTAGAACTGTAAATTGGTCTTGTAGATTGGTCTTGTAGATTGGTTGGTTGCAGCCTGTGTTCTTTTTTCAAGTTTTTACCAATAGAAGAATGTTTATGTTCGGCGATGCGTTAAAAGGGTTGTTGGGATGTGTATCCGACATAATCTATATCCAACAAATCACATAAATATTTGTAGACAACGCAATGTTGGTTAATTAGGGGAGGTTTGGCCTCTACAGCTTTGATGACATCGATGATTTTTCTACTAGTAAACACTGGGCGCAAATTGCTTCCAATTTTCTTGCTGAGTTCGCTGAGGTCTTTTCGTAAAGCGTCGGCCGACCTCTGATCTTTGAAAGGCAAGACAATTCTAATGGGCTGATCTAGTGGGATTTGGTGCTGTGGTTCAGCTTGATCTTGTGAACGGATGAAACTATTGATAGTTGATTCGATAAGCCGCGGAGGATACTTCAATTTCAGGAACATTTGCCTCAAGTTGTTGGTTTTTTTTTTTTTTTGTATTTTATTAATTTTAATTGATTCAAGGTTACATACAATTTTTCATAAACACCCATAATTCACATAGACAAAACAGACACGGTACATCACATATTTACACACACAACTCACAGTTCCTCTTAACTCTCTTCTGCTTCTAAGTATAATACTAGTTAGTACAGCGCAGCAACAAACGAGATTCTATACCAGTCTAATTGTTTTTGTACTTGCCCCATTTCATATTATGAGCTTTTAGTTTATTATTCGATTTTGCTATCATTGTCTCAAGTTGGTAAATCAATTTAATTTTGGAGTTTAATACTTTAATTGAAGGAAGAGATTTGTTCTGTCGACAAGAATATAAATATTGTTTAGCAACCATTAAAATATGGTTGATAAATAACTCGTCTTCGCACCTCAGAATACCAAACATTATATCTTTGTCAGAAAGGTGTTCTATCTTTACTCCTTGATTATCAAACCATTTTGTAACCTCTGCCCAGAAATCCTTAGTATAACGACAGCAAATAAAAAAGTGCTCCAAGGATTCGTTCAATTCACCACAAAAAGAACACGCCGGAGATGGAATAATACCAATCTTGTTTAGAAAGGAAATTGTAACAAGACACCTGTTAAGTAATTTATATTGAAATTCACGCAATTTTGTATCCAAGGAAGTACGAAATGGCAAGCTGTAAATCTCTTTCCATTCTAAAACATCATTAACAAAAAGGGTATTAAAATTCAGTTGGGCAGTCGGTGGAGTGATGACTCCATTTCGAAGTTCTCTATATAGGGTCTTTGAAACAACTGTTTCGATTAAAGCATTCTTCCCATTAAAATTCAATTTAATTTCATTACACAAATTAAAAGGCTCTTCAGCTGTAAAAGCAAGCGTGTTTAATGATTCACGCCATTCAACTGGTAAGGCATCGATTACCGAGATAAGTTTAAATGTATCTAACGGTGAGATGTTTAATGCTCTCAACTTGTAGCTACTTTTCACAATAAGCTCATTATTGTTGGAGATTAAGTCCCCCATTCTAAGAATTCCTTTTTCTACGAGATTTTTAAAATACACAGATTTGCCATCGATACAAATAAATTTATTGTTCCAGATAATAGCTTTTGAGAGATCTTGTCTACTTTGATCATGTGCACTTAAGTGCACAGCGGAGCATTTTGCGAAACTTTTTAAGCATTCTTCATAAAAAGCTGGAAGCTTTACGGGCAATTTCTTCAAATCAAAATCGCAACATAAGATAAATTTACCCCCCACAGGTTCAAGATAATGCAGGAGAATCTTTTTCCAATTGCGCGGTTGATCGCTTGCTAATTTTTTGCAGCAAAGGACTCTCTGAGTCTCTATTATAGAGTCTAAATGTGGGGCTTCAAGTCCGCCATCTTCAATGTCACTAATAAGAGCGAAGCGTTTGACTTTGTCCTTCCTCTTCCAGATAAAATCGAAGATAATTTTATTCACATCTTTCACAAATTCCCTATTTACTGATATCAAACTCGCGAGATATAGGAAAATAGGAATAATAAAAGTTTTAACAATTTGAATTCTTCCGATGATAGTCAAGTCTCTCCACCTCCAAATTCGCAGTTTTTCTTGAATGGAACTAATTAATTCATCAACATTTAATTTTTGTTTCACTCGAAGGTCATAGGTGAAGTGCACTCCCAAAATTTTAACAACTTTTTTAATTTTTAAATTGCTTGAAACGGCGCTGACTTGTTGTGGAATATAAGCGCAATTACCTAAAAGCATTATTTCTGATTTGTCTCGGTTGATCTTCAGGCCTGAACAACTTCCGTAATCTTGTATAAGCTTAAGAAAGCTCACAACAGAACGATTGTCCTTCAAAAAACCAGTTCGGTCATCTGCGAAAAGGCTCAATTTGATCTCTTCATTATTTACCTTAATACCACAAATGTCTTTACTATTACGTATACTAATACAAAGAATTTCGAGCACTATGATAAACAAGTAAGCAGAGAGGGGGTCTCCTTGTCTTACTCCCCTATCAACTGGAAAGGGCTGGGTAGAAAAACCATTGTTTATGACACAACTTGAAATATTGTTGTAAAATGTATAAATCCATTTCAAAAATGATGGGCCAAAACCAAAAGAAGTTAAAGTACGAAGCAAAAAGTCTCTACTGACAGTATCGAAGGCTTTTCTAAAATCTATACAAATCGTTCTCCCCTTAAGATCATACCTTTCTGAGAATTCGATGACATCTTCTATCGTTCTGACTGCGTCGAAAATAGTCCTTCCCTTAACATATGCACATTGATTATAGTGTATGATATTTGGTAGGACATTTTCCAATCTTTTAGCAATAGCTTTTGACCCTATTTTAATGTCCACATTGATAAGTGAGATTGGTCTCCAGTTCGACAAATTCCGTTTGTCTTTATCCTTTTTCTTAATCAAGGTAATGATGGCTTTCTTCTGGGAATTTGACAACTCGCCATAATCATAAGAATAGTTCAAACTGTCTACTATCAGATTTCCTAAAATGTGCCAAAAAGCTCTATAGAATTCAGCCGTCAATCCATCATTACCTGGTGACTTGTTATTTTCAAATAGCTGTAGACTCTTGTAACACTCGTCAACTGTTAATTTTCCCTCACAAATTTGAGCCTCATTATTAGCGAGTTTCGGTATTTCAGAATTATTCAAAAAAGAGTTTAACATATCTTCTGATGGTCTGAGAGGGTCACGTTTACAAAGATTGGAACAATAATCTTGAATCTCCTGCAAAATTTTTTTAGGATCTGTGATTAGCACACCTTCATCGTTAAAGACTTTTCGAACAGAACTTTTAGCTTTTTTGTGCGTTTCCAGGTTTAGAAAATACTTATTGCTTTTTTCGCCTTTCTCGTACCAAGTGGCTTTTGATCGAATAATGGCTCCTTTTGCTATCTGTTCATAAATTAATTGTTACATTCGTCAGCAAAAAGGTCTGGAGAAGATGAAAGACGATGTGCGCGAATTAACATTGTTTTCAAGAGTGAGTGTTTATACTTATTGTCAATGTGACTTTGATAGTGTAGCAAGAGGCTATTATTGGTTGTTTTTCTGTGGACGCTTGTTGCTAGTTGATTTCCTTTCTTTTCAGTTTCCATTCCAACGAAGGATAGCTTATTGTTGTTTGCTATGTCCATCGTGAAGCTAATGGAAGAGTGGGATTCATTCAATGTTGTCAAAAAGGCTTCAGCAGATGGAATATCGGGAACCAAGGCTAAAGTATCATCCACGTATCTTCTGTAGAAGAAAGGCAATTTGTTTTCGCTTTTCAGCTTCTCTTCAATAGAGCACATGAAGACATTTGCAATAAGAGGGCCTAAGGGAGAGCCTATTGCGACTTCGTCAAGTTGTTCATAGAGATGTCCGTTGAACTGAAAGAGTTGATGTTTTGTAGTAGCCGTCAATAATTCAACGAGATCATCCTGGGTGATGTTTAACTGATGCATTTCATTGAACCAGTTCTGGTCAAAAGCTTTGTTAGCGAGAATCTGGATCGTTTCATCCAACGGGACACTTGTGAATAATGCAGAAACGTCGTACGGTACAAATATCTCATTCTCGTTGACTTAAAACTGCTGGATTTCTTGGGCAAACTCAAAGATATCAGAAATTGTGTATTCATTCATTGTAAAGGGCTTCAACTTATCACCCAGCCATTTCGCTAGGGCGTAGCTGTAAGTCCCCCTTCCTTGGGGTCATTTCCCTTCACCTCATCCCATACTCCTACAATATTATGAAATTAAGAGTAGGTGGAATGGCTATGAAATTCAGAGTAGGTGGAATGGCTATGAAATTCAGAGTAGGTGGAATGGCAGATAGGGACATAAGTGGATGTTTAAAATTCTCTGATGCAAGTTTCTTGTGGCAACATGTTATTTTGCAAAAGTGAAACAGCTTCATAAGAAGCTTGCAGTAGTTAATAATGAACGAAAATGAAACTAATACCGGGAAATAATGAACAGAAAACAAAATATTTCATTTGGTGGAAAGCTGTGGTGTAGTAAATTCAGGTGTATTAGACGTTGACAAACTTGGATTACTTTTGCTTGGCCAAAAACTGTGAGCAGAATTTTCTTGGAGGAGGAAAAAGCACAAGTGCAAGTTCCAGTGCAAACAGGAATTCCAAACAGTCTGGAAAAAATCAGAAATCTCGGATGGGAAGATAGATTACGTGCGTTTACTGAACCCAGGGCCATTCAGACAATAAAAGCAGAACTAAAACAATAGGCAGAATTAAAACAATAGGTGACTCCGACTTCAGTGAACACACTGATTTTGGAATTCAGAAGGCATGGGGGGTAGAGCATTTAGGAAATTTCTAAAGGCTAGGGTGGATTAAAATGTTCATGCCACCCGTGGTAGGGTATGGATATTTTCTGGAATCACCCAAGATTTTTAACAGCTAGAACAATTAATCCAAATATTCCTTCTTTTAATGATTTTGTAGCCTTACCTTATGTTGATGTATTTAGAAGGCGTTGGCTGTGACTGGCTTGTCTTTAGTCACCTTTCCTGCTGCAGATCAAGTCTAAAAATGCTACACACAATGTTAGTCATTCAAGTTATGTTTATTTTAAAACTTGCATGATATTATACTAAAATGTTTTGAGAAAAACTGATGGATTTACAAAATGCTGTATTAGAGGTTTTCGCAGAAACACTAGCAGTAGCAGTAGCAGTTAGTAATTGAGTAAAAACGTCAAAAACCTGCAAAAACGCCTTTTTACTAATGTAACTACGAGTGAAAGTGAATAAAAATTGGAAAACACAACTATGAACCAGATTTGCATTTGTGCAGTGTACTTCAACCAAACAGCATTACCGACGTGTGCCTTCCATTTGGTCCAAATTCTCTTTTCCAAGTTCTTGTGTCGTTTCGTCCGTCCATTAGGTGTTTGGGCAGGGAACAAATCACTCTTGTACTAGCACGCTACTTTTCAGTGTAATAAACCGCGCTCATTAGCAGCAAATTACTAGAACGTCAGATATTGATTAAACTCAGGTATTTTTTATTTTGATACGCGTTTTAAACAACAACTTTATACATCATATGATATATCGCAAGAGTAAGAGTATATTTAAAACGTTAAAAGCACTATATTGTTTAGCCGGCCTGAAAGATCTCTGTTTCAGATTCCTGATGCAGTCGTCCTGAGATCACGTGTGCACTCGTAAAGGTATAGTGAACCACCTTAAAGAACGGCCTAAAACAGACATTTCAGTGCGCCTCTTGACGACCACTTCCCCGTAACGTTACAACTCAAGAACATCAAAAACCATCTCATGATGAAGTTTCCTTTGACCTTTCGCCGGGAATAGGTGACAAAGAAATAGCGCTACTCATTTTTAAGCACCGTGCTCGCCCCCTAGGCCGCGCGGTTGTTAAGTGTAAAATTTAACCCTGAACGAAATAAGCTACAATGTAAGTAATAAAATGTAACGTTGTCATAAATTGAGCAACGCATGTCTTTATAGGAAGATTTCGATTTGATCAAATAGAAACGAGGAAATTGAAGCCGTGTCAAGAGATAACAAATTGTTCATGATAGGAGAGGGTATTTATTTATTTATAAGAGACCAATTTCCCTATATTAAAATTCTGTCTTGGCAACTAGGTATAGGGGCATAAGAAAACAGAAATAACAAGGAGGATAATGCATGAGTAATTTTTTTTTCTACTGGAGCCTCGGAGCCGAAATTGGCCATTAACTACAAACATAACGTGTTCGGATCAGGAGCGTACTTTGTTTCAAGTTGCTCAGTTTTCAAAGCACAGAATCTTCACACGTGATCACTGATGCATTTCTTTTGTTCAAAGAATATTTCTCACGGGGGAATGAATTTTAATGTATGTAAAGATATATAAAGAAGTGTAAAATGGCACATCTATTTTAGCGTCGGTCGCCGTTGAATTGAAGGCAAGGAGGAAGGCATCTTAGTGGACTTACTCCGTTCAGGCAAGTCCGTATTTTCTCTATTTTATCTGCCCTTATTCAACTAGTTGTTTTCGTTGCATATGTATTCTTCGGTGACACCGAAGACTGTATAGAGAAAAGGCGAAGTTGAAACACCGAATAGCAATCTTTCTTGTGAGCAACTAAATGATTATTTTTAATAGAGCACTGAGCCCTGTTTGGAATGTTTGTTTAAAGCTTGATTATCTGTTCGGTATGCAATTTGGCTTTATCATTCGCAATTTTTTCGTCCGCTCGGAGCGCTACATTGTACACTCTATCTGCCTTGCAATGAAAACAGAAATGACCTACCGCCTTTGCATTTACTCTGACAAGAAGAGAACAGTTATCTAGTTTATATCAAAACCTTTGACCAAACTCCAGTCCGTTCCCACATTGCACCACCATTGGCAGTCGTTTACGAGTTGTTTACCAGTTTTATTCCACATGTTGCGGGAGGCTTGTTTAGCGTAAGGCCGATAGACGTCCGCTTGCTGATAATAATGCTCTATTAGTTCAGTTTTTCTCGAGTTAACATACGAAAATCCTACACCATGGCTTTCTTGTTGTTTCACAGGAGTTGACCAGAGGCAGCAAAGGTGAATCCAGATAAATCGCACAGGAGTGACAGGCGTCAATCACCAATTCAAATGAAGTGTAGCAAGACCAGCAAAATAGACTCCGGGCAAGCTTCGTGTTAGCGACAACTCCATAGAAGTTCAGGTAAGTGGATCACAATTTTCGTTGATTTATATATATAATCTACAATCGATGGCTGCAAGCATTGAATATTTTTTGGCCGAAGGTCTGTTGGGTTAGATTATTTTTGCGAGGGAGGCGAGGGGTTAAGCTGTTATGAGCAGGAACATCTTACATTTTTCATTTTACGTTGTTAGAATTGTAACGAAGGAACTGAAAACATTTAAGTGGAGAGAAGAATTCCACAACGTAAAACTTCCTAAAAATTATTTTCAATAATCATAAATCAAGGTGTGATAGCTAGCTTATACCATTAACCAATTTAGAAAACATTATCGGTCGTTCTCTTTAGAAGCGCGAAAAATAAAACCATGTACAATCCATATGGGATTTCATGGAAATTTTTATATCATTGTGGAAGAAAATGCCACACAGATTGCCAATTTATCAGTTGAGTGAGCTTAAAATAATCTTTATTAAAAATTTTTTTACTTCTCTCTCCAAGCAACATATCAGAAAATCTAGCCATCTTGGATCGCAGTTTACCATTGAACTCTGGCCCAGACTTACGGTTGGGAGTATCAAATCTCAGATAAGTGCATTCATTTTTTATACTATCGTTAATTTCAAGTTTCAATGCCAGAATGATCAATTAACAGAGGTATCTATTGATGAAGAACCAAAGTTTTAGAATTAAACACAAATTGAAAAAAACAGTAATGAGAATATAGATTTTGAGCATGGGATGTACTTAACTGTTACCACCTTGAAGAACCAAATCCTCAGAGTTAACATTAAAAACAATATGAGAAAACAAGTAACGAGAGTATATAATTTATGCAAGGGTTGTACTTAACATTCACCACTTTGAAGAACCGTACCAGATTCTCAGACTTACGTTTTGAGCATGGAATGGGTTAAGAGTTGCCACTCAATCTAAAACTGTCGAATATTGTGTCTTCAAAGTATTGATAAGGCGGACCAGAACCAAGTGTTGTGAAAATGTAGACGACGAAAAAATGTTTTGATAAATTGAAAACAAAGGTGGTTTCTTTTCGAGAAACAGTTACATGTAGAGGAAGAGGTAGTAATTGAGACATGGCCGCGGCTTATCAATAACATCAATTCATGAATGCTCGCCAGTTTTTCCACTAAGCCTCAGATGAATGACACATCGCACTGTTGTTCCTTTTTAAGACATTGAAAACTTATCTTTCTGGAATTATAATAGAATGTAGACTATAGGACTTTGTCGTGATTGAGTGGCACCAAAATATTGACGGCAACAGACTCGAATAGCTGAAGTGTATATAAATGTGTTTTGTAACGCTTCGCTAATTACATTGTAGTATGTTCATCATGCGCGGGGAGGGGCCGACGGGGACAAAGGCTGGGCTGCCTCGGGCAGGGGCCGACGGGGGCAAAGGCTGG
>JAEMPF020015205.1:0-47500 GCA_022496165.2 Catalaphyllia jardinei
CTTCCTTCCTTCCTTTCTTCCTTCCTTCCTTCCTTCCTTCCTTCCTTTATTCCTTCCTTCCTTTATTCCTTCCTTCCTTTATTCCTTTATTCCTTTCTTCCTTTCTTCTATTTTTCCCTTTATTTCTAGTCACTTCTCCTTTTCTCTTTGCTTCTCTTCTCTTTTTTTGTTAGTTTTTCTTTCTGTCTTTATTTACATCTGTTTTTATTTATTTCTCTAAGGTCATTGGTGACAAAAAAGGGGGGGAACACAGCTTTGTTGTTAGATCAACTCGGCGATCTAAGCATTCTTGAAGAAATCAGTGAAGTCGTACAAGTACCAATGAAATTCATACACGTTCACAGGAACCCCTTTGACAACATAGCAACCATAATGCTTCGCGCTGTAAAGTCACGTGACGCTGTCAGAAAAGAAGGAGTGAGAGTAAGGAGAATTTTGCGTTTTAAAGCATCGTATATCACCTTACTCATTTAATTATTTTTGTTGCTCGTGACTATTGCAGAAATGATTGTAAAGACTTGAATGGGTAATTTTATTTGCAAGTATTTTAAAAACTAAGCGGAAGTTTAAATGTGCTCTGAATTAATAGAAACCTAGAGGCGACGAGAATAGACAATAAAATATCCTCGTTTCTAAGATGGTGAATCGTACTATGATTTTGATTTACTCCGCTGGCCACAACAACACAATCTGGGGGCCTGCATTGTGCATGAATAACAACGAAGAATGGTAGATTCAGCCTGGGGATAAGTAGCAGCTGAAAAAAGGACTCATGGTCATGGATTGCGTTTCTGTGGGTCTACATACACTTGCATAACTTTAATTACCGTCGGGTTGACATGTAGAACAGAATGATTTTCCAAAACGATTGACTATATTGGGTTCCTTTTGCACGCTTCCCATTCCCCTCCCCCCACCATACCCCTCGTCACCTTCACTGGCTTCGGCCAATCCCCCGAAGACCCCGCATTAATTTGTATTTTGTTTGTATCTTTTCCAACAGATAAACAACTCAACAATGCTGGACGAGTCCATTGACCTGTATTTCACAATGGCTGCCTCTAACCAACGCGTCAGGAAACGATATGGAGATGCAGTTCTCGATATTCCAGGACACGAAACAGTGCTAAGACCACGAGAAACGCTACAAAGATTGTGTGACCATTTGCAAGTTACTTGCTTTGAAGATTACTTCGAAAAATGCAGCAAGATTTTGTATGGAGCTCCTTCAGTCACTAGAAACGAAGTAGTTTGGACCAACGAGCAGAAACAGCGCGTCACAAAAATGATGAAGAGATATCCTTTTCTAAAAGGATATTCATTTGTTAAATATCCTGGCTAAAGATATATGTCAATGCAATGGTTTCTTTTCTCCTTCCACACTACGAATTCGAATTCTTTGAATCTGTCAATTACAAGTGCACTTTTAATATTGCCACAGAACGATAAAGAAAATTTAAATGAAAGTATATTTTATCACATTTCCAAACGAGGAGAAGAGGACGTTGTTTAGAAAAGAAATGAATTTGAGACTCTCGAGTGACCTTTTAATATCTCCCTTATAAAAAAAATTTTCAAGGGGAAAATAAAGTTAAAAATTATAGTTTAACGCTATGGATCCTTTAGACTTTGACGATAAATGCAATATTTCAATTTAGGTCACCTTGGTTTCCTGAAAATGCTATGGTTTGTATTATCAGATTTTAGGAGCATTAAAAATGTGCCTACGAGTACACTTAAACAACTATACTATAGTCTTATCCCTATCTGACGTATGGACTAGTGAGCTGGGGTACCGCATGCCAAACTAAATTAAATAAAATCAAAATAAGTCAAAATAACTGTATTCGCTGCATCTTCTTTGCAAATAAGAGAGACAGTCCCACACCGTATTTTACACTTTTTTACAAATCCTAAAGTTAGAGAATGTTTTTGAATTAAAAATTGGAATTCTTGTGTATAAATTACAATATAGAAAAAAGGATACACCTTCTGCCCTCTATGATTTAGTTGAACCAGCCTCGGCTGTGCATCATTATAATACTAGATATGCCTCTAAGCAAAACCTACATAGACCATTTTCTAGAACTAATTATGGCCTGGCAAGGTTTAGCGTAGTGGCATCGCAGATCTGGGAAACTATACCCATGAAAATTAAGTGTCTTATATTCAACAGTTTTAAAAAAGAATATAAACTCTCCCTAACTGAAAGTCAGGCATATTGAATAACCTTAATCTACTATTTAACTCTATTTGTTTAAATATTTTATTTAAATATAGTTATTGTTTCTCATATATACTTTACCTTTTCAATGTAATTAATCTAACCAGAGCTTATATAATTAGTTTTATAAGTTCCATATAACCTCCGCCCACTTATACTTGTTCCGTGGTAGCAGCCAACTAGAAAGCTTTGCTCCTTTGGCTGCTACACACTTTTTCTTTTGTTATGTTTAGCTCAATCTAGGTAGCTCTGTTTCTTTACTTCTTTTTTATTCTTTATTGTTGTTATATTGTAATTGAATAAGTGTGAATAAATGAACTTGGAACTTGAACTTGGAACTTGGAACGTTTACACATGGTTTAGATTTGCTCGTTGTCTCCCTCTATCTCGTTGCCTCAAGAGAGGATGTAATCCGTGTCTCTTCCTGCTTAGATCATTATCTCTTGGTCACCTTCAGGATATGTTAGGTTGCTTGGCAAACTTCTCGGTAAGTACTTGGTGTATCCCTTATCATAGTGTATTTAGAACGTAGCATAGTATATTTATCCCTATTATAGTGTATTAGATACACTATAATATCTGGAAGGGATACATGAAGTACTTAGGCGGTCTTTCGCCGAACAACCACTGACCGCAGCGGAGGATTCTGGGCTCGAGATGGCGATGAATGATGATAAAAATGATTGAGGTTGGCTTTTCTTCAAACGCCGACTTGCATTTACAAAACAGAAGATGGTATTCCATGTTCTCTAATAAAATAAACGTTTGAGATCTAGAAAAACTGTTGGTGGACGCACAAGTGGAACGCGAGTGTGTTCAGCAGTTTTTCTAGACGTTGAAAGCTGATTACATCGTAAGAAAACATGGAATATTATCTATTTTGTTTACAAAAAAGCATAGAAAATCAAAAGTATTTACATCTTAGAAGGGCGGTGATTGCCCAGGCAACACAACATCCGGGATACACGTGCTCTATTGTTTCCGGCCGTGCATTTTATTTAACAAATAGATTTCATGTTGTCGTTTGTCTGTTCAGTAATAGATCACAGATGACGTCAAAATATTAATTGTAAGAATCGAACAAAAAAGTGGCACATGGGATGATAACCAATAGCCGAGGCACTGGTGTTCTTACCACATTTTGACGTCTTCTGTGGTCTATTACTGAACAGACGCACGGCAACATGCATTCTACTTGTTATAAATTATAAAGAAACAAAAAAATGGATCAAGCGCTGTGGTTTATAGTTGATGCGCTTAGTCACACTGAGCCAGTTCAAAGGCATGCGACTTAAACTGAAAGAAACAGATATGTCAACTAAACATAACAGGATTAAAAATCCCAACTGACGGGAATCAGACCAGTTGTCTATTTGCAATCATGACCGAGGAGTTGAACCAGGGTCTACCAAGAAACAAGAGGGACTTGACCCCGCAACTCCAGGATTTCAAGTCCAGCGCCCGGTCTAACCACTCAGCTGCTTTCCCTCCCGTAATGGGTATACAAGCAGGTATCCAAAGGCTACAATCTACTTTTTTCTTTCAATTAAGGATTGGAGCTCGCTTCAATTTCCTCTAGCGTTTTCTGTATTGATTATAAAGCTGTAGTATCAAAAAACTAAAGGAGCATATTAATGAAGAAAATATAAATGTTGTGCTATTAGCTGTGTTGCGTCTATTTTGGACACGGTTTCTTGATATTAGTTTCTGTTGTATTGCAGTCTTCGGTATCTCCATTAAAAGAGACCATAACTTGGCTAATTTATTCTGCAACGCTACACTTGGTCAACTCTCATAAGCGTACACTGCTTGCAACTGATACTAAATTGAAGATGAAATATTCGCGGTTTCTAAACTGAAGTGTATCAAGGAGTACAGCTCTTGTAAACGAAATCACTTACGGACTTTCTACCAGTACACACACGTTCTCGGAGTATCGATCTTGAAAAGGCCCAGAAAGTCTCGAAGTCCCAACTCACACTCGAGTTAAGGACGGTACCTACTTTTATTAGTGCGCACACGTTCTGCGCATCACACAAACCATTGTTTAAGCGCGCGCACTCTGGAGTTGATACTGACGCAATCATCTACGCCACCAAGTACACGACTAAAATTAAAGAAAAATTTTCCTACTATGACCAAATCAATTTTATTGAACCTGTACTTAAACCAGGAACACCAGAATAGCAGCGTACCGCTGACCAGTAAATGTTAACGTCTCCCAGCTGAAAAACTAGCCCTTATCTTTTGAAAATTACACTGAAATCCAACTGTAAACATGCACGCTGAAGATGGCGTAGTGCGCGCACAAAAGCGCAAATGCCTTACTTACTGGGGAGGTGATAGGAAAAAATGTAAAGGGCACCGTAAAGGTTTTTAAAAAAGATTAGTAACTTTAAAAAACGCGTGGTCACCCCTACATTTTATGTTACGAAATGGAAGTTGCAAGCCTATTCAAGATCAACATGTGATTAACTTCTCTAACTGTATTTTAGCTGAACAAGAAGAAGGTTGTCAGAGACGCTAAAACCGCTTTTGCAATGATTTTGTTGTTAAAAACATACCAAAAATGATTTTAATGTTACCATTTGCCATGTAGTTTAAAAATCTTTTAGAATATGTTTGCCTCTCTGTATCTAAAAGCGAATTCTAAGGAAATCTGTGAGGAAATATCCTTTCCCTCTTTTTTTCTGAAAAATGCTGAAGTCAGCATTTTTGTTGAGATTCAAGGCTAATTATCTCGAAAAACTGGGTGGCTACCCCTATTTTTCTTTGTGGATTCTAATAGCCCTTGCAAGTATCTACTTTTACCACGTGGTCCTAACCTTTGTATTTAGTAGGCATCGTCCTTAAAACACTGTCTTCGGGCTCGCACAGATAAATGCCAGTCTCTCCTCTTCGCAAAGTCGCGCCTTTACTGTTAACCACCCCTCAAAATACTAACAAACTCAAGCAGCTGTAAAGTGATCCTTAAATAGTCACGTGCTAGAGAGAGTAAAAAATACTAACTGATTTTTTTAATCGCAGTTTTCAGTGACAGATTCTTTTTTGGGGGATTATACTGAAAACTTAATGCAGCGAAACTGTATTCCGTGTTAACCTCTCTGCGAACTTCTAAATAAGTGCTTTGGATTAATATGTTAACATTGATGCCTGGCTTAAATCCGTCAACAGCAGCAATTGTACTTGTCAGTAATATTGAAATCAGTGAGCTCTTACTACACGTACTCACCTTAAATCTCCTACTTGGCGTCTTGATATCAAAATCTGGGAAATTAATCAAACCGTAAGGGTCACATCTTAGCATTTATTTCGTCTCATGTCGATAAGTCTCTGGCAACTAAACAGCCTTGGGGCCACAAGGCCTTGCATCCGTTATTAGGCACTCCCATTTACATGATTGGACGGGTGTTTGGCAATTAATAATTTATACTTAAGGTTTGTACACGCGAGACATAACAGTATAATTGTGTTTATTGAACTCATTAATTTCTTATTAGTTTGCCACGTCTAGTTTGAAAGTACTTGATGACATGTTTTAAATTACGGCTACAATTCTAGCGGCGAGGCAAGTTTTTTAGGAGAAAAGAAACCTACCACAGTGCGTTAAACAAAGAATCAAGGAAAATATCAGGTATTTGATCTCCAACCGGGTAAAAAATAATATACGGGTTCCATGCAAATTGACGCTCAATTGAGATAAAAGGGCGAGCGCTTAAAACAACCATGATTATCAATTATTCCCCTGTATTTCTACTAGATATATTTTGACACTAAAAACTACTGTAGGAATTGAAGAGTAAGTTGAGGAGTTCTGAACTTGAGGGCGAGAAGAGTTTTTAAAATGACTATCTGTTATGTTCTTATGTAAAATTGTACAAAGCCGAATCCCGCTTTATGATGTTTTTTAGTTGGTAGCATTTCGTAGGCAATGGTCTGAATAAGTACAATCTATAAAATCAGGGGTTCTAAACTATGCACTGATTAGTCAAGTGGAACTCAAACTTCTGTAAGGAGGTACATTTTGTGTGTAACTGAACCTCGACTCATCTGATTAGTTTCCTCGTGAGAAGAATAAACTGCAAATCAAACGCTTTCAGTCACAGGCAGTTGAGCTGCGTTGTGAAAGCTTAAACTGTTTCACGCTATAGAAGGTCTAAATGATATGAAGAGATATGATCCAGGCTCTAGACAAAAGCATAACATACAAGTTTAAGTGAACACTGTCTATTTTAAAATATCAGTGCAGTAATGGTTACTTGATATATACTAGAAGCATATTTCCGTTCTTATGTCGTGCGAAGATACCGAACCTGTTTATCATACTCGTGAGTTCGTTTGAGAGGAAGCCGCATCATAACCATATATTTATACTTTTACTCAAGTTAGCATAAACCCTGCAAGTCTCCTTAAAATTTAAACTGCCCAGCTGGAAGAGAAATATCATGTATTTTACATATAACAATATTAAAAATTTACTTATAAGCAATATTTCTGAAAAGATCTCCTTTTTGCTGAGACGACAGTAAGGACAATTGCAACGAAACGGGCCAAGGCGCCAAAACATTTTCCGTTTTAATGGCATATTTGAAGTGCATGACATCATCCCTTCGGTTCAAAGTTTTTATCGATTCGCAATACTTAAAAATTAACCCATCAACCATCTGTTCATTGTTCGGAGCCACCAGCGCAATTGTCAAAACTCACTAAGACCAGTAAGATGCATTTTGCACTATTTTGAGTCAATTTTTGCTGTTTATTTTATTTCAGAAAAAAATCGGATGGCTTGGAAGTATTTTCCTCTCCTAGTAACGCTACTTTTAGCTTTAAATGCTGTTTTAATTGTTTACAACATGAATAGCAGTAAAACAGAACATAAAGCGGCGTCAAACATTTCCTCAGGAGAAAATGTTGGTCTCCATAGCAAGGAGCTCACTCCAGCTTTACGACAGGGACTGGAAAACCGTAAGTTTATCGTGAACGAGAATCAACTAGGGCTTGTGGTAATTTAGGACTGGCATGCAACTTAACAGTTATTGCTATGATCCCTTGAAAATTTTGCTTTTTCTCCCCTTTTCCCTACTAATAAGTCCACAGTTCCCTGAATATTTTGGCAAAGTTCTCTGAAAAAAAAGGGATATCCGTTGTTTTCTTTAAAGTGCCCATGAAGTAAAAAATAATTGCTGCTTATTTCAAAGGCTTTTCAAAGCAAAGGAAACCGGCGTTTTCCTTTTTAGAATATCTTTTTTCGTTTTAAAGATATTCACGGTTTTGTATTATGCAAATGAGGGAAGTGGTGACGTCATGAGAAGTTACAACACAAAAAAAAACCCTGAAAATTCTAAGCTATTGGATGACCCCGCCCTTACCAACCCGTCCTGAGCTTAGCAAGCAACTTACTGTAATGATTTTTAGAAACAACAGAACGTTTTTTTTTTTTTTAAAAATCATGTTTCAACGGAATCTTCTGTTATCCTCAGTTTAAATTACAAAGTACAGGAGTTGAATATATAGTGTGAATATTTGCGTCGAAAAATCAAGATATTGTTGTTGTACACTCAAAAGGTCTCAAATGCAGTAGACTCCCGTGGGGGTTCTGCCATATATGGGCTATATAGGTATGTGCCGCTGTGAAGGGTATGGTTTTCAAGCAGTTTACTCTAGCATAGGGTATATAAATCAGGGCGTTTGGGCCTAGAATAGGGTATCATTTTGCACAAAACTGACCAGTTGGTTGACGATTTTATCTAGGCTAAGGAAACCAGGAATTGCTACTCAAAAAATAAAAAAGTGAAATCGGCAAGTTTAAATTTTCACGACTCAGCCTCAACAGCGTTAAAAGATGACTATCAAAACGTTACTGGATATTATAACTGTCAAAAATCTATTCAGACGGAAATTGGTGGTATTAATACTGGTTAAAATTAAACAATATCTTCTTGATAATGCGTACGTACGTGCTTGGCATTGCGAAGCATTAATAAATCCTTTTTTAAGAGAGAAGCGATCGTGGTGTAAGGTTCTATTTTGGCTTTGCTTTAGACTGTGCTAGTGAACTCAGTTTCTGGAAAACAGCTACTCTAGGATAGGAGTGATTTAGGGAGCTTACTCTAGTATAGGGTAGCAAAATTCAGCTGAATTAGCTTTGGTATAGGCCAAGGGTTCCAGGGTCCCAGCGGCACATCCCCACCCAGAAATTCCTAAAGTACCCCCCCCCCCCGGGAGTAGACTCCCTTTCCTTGTAATATGATTTCAATTAAATGAAACTAGATTATTTACTTATTAGTATTTTTTAACGGTGAATTTTTACTTAAATTACAACCCAATACATTCAATGTATTGGGTTGTAGTTACTAGACAATACTAACGGTACATTACCTGCAGTTTTACAATACAATTCCCGTACAAACAGTCGCGACGGCTACTTATACATTGTACATGTACTATAGTCCTTACAATTTATGGATCGTTACTATTATATAGATTTGATGTGAAGTATATATGCAATAATTCATAATTGAACTGCGGTTATTATATAGATTATTGCTTAAATGTAACTTTTCCTTATTTTGAAAAGTTTTGGCTGTATTGGCAACAACAACAACAATGAGGTTTGCATGGCCATAAAAGAGTTACAGCATTGCAAAAGCATTTTAACAGTGGCAAGAAAAAGCAAAACAACTAGCAATATTAAGCTTTCGATAGTAAACTGTCTCGCATTTCTAAACAGGATGATACGTATATTGGCAGAAACGGTTCTGCCTCGGTGTAAGAGCCTCTGAAACTCACAAGTGACGCAAAACAAAGAAAACAAAGCTAAGTCAACATAATAGACCCTAACCCTAACAATAGCTACAAAACAAAGAAAACGTTCGCAGGTTCTTACACCAAGGTAAACCCCAAATATACGCTTTCTTACCCTTTTATATTAGGAACTATTTTATTATATAGGAGTTTAACTTTGAAAAACAAGCATCACGTGTCAGATATACAAAGCCCAGATACCGAACCCAGCTAAAACAAAACTAATATTTTCCTGGTTCTTTCAGAGGAAACTGATTCTCTCTCCTATGCGGACAAGCAATTCCAATTGTATAATACCGTGGAGACATTTGTAATGTTCATTGGTTATCCCCGTAGTAGTCACAGCATAGTGGGGTCCATACTGGATGCACACCCAGAAATTGTCATCCCACATGAGTACGATGTGATAGACAATTGGCAAAAATATCGTTCATTGAGGGCTCTAAGCAAAACCTTGCCGAAATATCAGTTATTTCTAGATCTTCATCAATTGTCTACAGAACAAGCAATGTTCGGACGTCGCTCTAGCGCTTGGGTACCTTGGAAGAGTGGATCTTACAGATACAACGTCCCTGGGTTATGGCAAGGAGGTTATGAAAAGACAATAAAGGTATGTTAACGAAATGTTTCTCCTTCCTGCCATCCTGCCTTCCTGCCATCCTGCCTTCCT
Organism: Catalaphyllia jardinei; assembly: GCA_022496165.2. Taxonomy (NCBI): domain Eukaryota; kingdom Metazoa; phylum Cnidaria; class Anthozoa; order Scleractinia; family Caryophylliidae; genus Catalaphyllia; species Catalaphyllia jardinei. The sequence continues at coordinate 9,699 of JAEMPF020015205.1, forward strand.
GCCTTCCTGCCTTCCTGCCTTCCTGCCTTCCTGCCTGCCTGCCTGCCTGCCTGCCCTCCTGCCCTCCTGCCCTCCTGCCCTCCTGCCTTTCTGTCTTCCTTCCTTCCTGCCTTCCTTCCTTCCTGCCTTGCTGCTTTCCTGCCTTCCTTCCTTGCTGCCTTGCTGCCTTGCTGCTTTCCTGCCTTCCTTCCTTTCTGCCTGCCCGCCTTCCTGCCTGCCCGCCTTCCTGCCTTGCTGCCTTCCTGCCTTGCTGCCTTGCTGCCTTGCTGCTTTGCTGCCTTGCTGCCTTGCTGCCTTGTCTGTGAAAGCGCCGTGACAGAAATATGGGGTAGTTGCAGGCTCCTCGTGATGAGCTCCCGGTTTCTCTTCTTTCTTTTTGTTACTTTTTTTTCTATCTGTCTTTATTTTCATCTTTTTTCATTTCATTTCTTAAGGTTATCGGCGACAAAAAAGGCGGAAACACAGCTTTGTTATTAGATCAACTCGGCGATCTAAGCATTCTCGAAGAAATCGGCAAAGTCGTTCAAGTACCAATGAAATTCATACACGTTCACAGGAACCCCTTTGACAACATAGCCACCAAGATGCTTCGCGCTTTAAAATCACGTGACGATGTTAGAGAAGAAGGAGTAAGAGTAAGGAGAATTTTGTGTTTTTTCAATTTAATATCATATATCACCTTGCTCATTGAATTGTTTTTATTACTCATGACTATTGCAGAAGTAATATTTCAAAAACGAGTGCGAGTGTTTCATCGGGATTTCAAAAACGAGAAAACTGATGAAAGAAAACGTTTATTGTTTTCGAGTGTTTGAAACCCCGATGAAACACGGAGCACGAGTTTTTGAAATTACTTCTCCAACAAAAGAAAATTAGTTTAAATTATCATTTGAATAAGATTTCTCAATTCAACTGTTATATTTGAGACGTGAGATGTGCATGACCCTCAAAAAAATGTGCATGATGTGCATGATCCTATCACCCAATTGCTGCGCTGTGACAATTTTTGAATATTCATCAACTGATGTCACGTTATCACCTAGCTGTTTGTCAGTGCTGAGCGAACACGTTGCTTCGCAAAGCAAATGGCAGAGTGCAGATTTAGACCTCCTAAAACTAGCGAAGAAGAGGAAAAGTGTGTGTTTAGCACTATTCTCAGGTAACGTGTGCACGTGTGCATTTAGTCTGATAAAACTTTTAACGTCAGTGCCATTTGAGGTCGGAAGTGTACAGGAAAGTTGAAAGTGAACCAAAACAAGAGGTCAAATGATGTAACAGAGAATTAACTAAGAAGTGTAAATTTTAGTGCTAATTTAACCCATGAATAACCCACTGGGCGTAAGCCCTAGTAAAGGGAGGTAAAGAAAAAATCTTTTGACCTCGGTGGGAATCGAACCCACGACCTCCGGATTCGGTCTACCGTCACTCTGCCGACTGAGCTACGAGGTCGGACAGAGAAAGTCGGGGTCGATTTAGATGGTGAATCGCGGCGAACAGAAAGTAAGGGTACATATGAATGTTGTGCCGCGTAGTTAATTCTCTGTTACATCATTTGTTGTGTGGCTTACACGAAGTGTAAAGCCACATTATGGTATCACCTGATTTATTTATTTATTTATTTGTCTACGAGAGTCGAGCGCCTGTCACGTGGTCTAGTGTCTGCGGCGAGCTGGTAGTCTTGGTTGTAAGCTTGGGTTCGCGTAATATTTTTCAGGCATTCGTATCACGAGTTAGTTCTCCTGGCACATGCCAACAGACACAGACCCAGCTTGTGTTATAAGTGCAGATTGTGCAAGAGCGTTTACGCTCTTACACTGGTTGAATCTTCGGTACGGGTTGTAATGTTTTAGTTTTTTACTTTATCCAGTAGCGCACAAATTTGCGCTGACTCATAATAAGAACATTGGACTACGAGTAAACGGCTGTTGTTCCTGAAATCCTCTGCGTGCGGAACTCAAAATATATTATACAAACTAGGGAAAGAAACGGGGAAGGAATGGGGATCGATCACATGTTCCAGTAATTTTTAGCGCGCCAGGAAAAGAACTCAGTAATTTCTAGCGGGCTAGGAAAAGAAAGAAACTGCTCGCAGTCTATGAGAACATATGATAATTTGGTTTTATCAACTGAGTTGATAATGTGAATTGACCACCGAATCTCTTTACGGTGGCCAATTCACATTATCAACTCAGTTGATAAAACCAAATTATCTTGTAATACTCCCACCGACGCGGCACCACAGTTTCTTTAGAAACTTAGGGGCCGGTCGCGCTAGGCGACAAAAAATTTGTAAGCCCGGCCGAATTTCAGGAAAAGTTTTGGATTAACAAATTTTTGTTCCAAAATTTTTGTTAAACGCGGTCGCACTAGGAAGCGACAAAGTTATCTTTTATGCCGAAAACGTCAATCAAATTGTTTATACTGCTTCTTCTTCTGTGTAGCAGCTGCTGAGGCATCGGCAATAGAGGAAGTCTGACGTTTGGGAGACAAAGACCTTGAACTTGGTTCTTCGTTTATGAACTGGCTTGAATAAATTTGGGAGCCGTAATAGTTATATGAGCTCCCTCTCTGTTCCTGTTCATCTGTCAGTAATGACATGTACGGCCCAACGCCAGCTGCCTCTTGAAACCGCTGAAAATCGAAATTTTGGTACGGAAAGCGAGCGAAGTTTTCTCTGTCCATGCTTGTTGCACCGAAGTACTTTTCAGTTTCGCGCTCTTTTGAATCAACATGATACCTGCGTTAATGGAGTATGGAAGGTGCTTATGGATTTTTTGACACTAAACAAACAAAAAAGTGCGATAAAACCGCTTGACAAAAAAATCGGCGAGCCCCTTGCGCTCGCCGATTTTTTGTCGCGGCTTCTTTGTAGTTTGGTAAGGTCGGACAAAATTTTGTCAAGGCGAAACACGCCGGTCGCACTCGTTTACAACACTCGCTGACAGATTTTTTTGCAAAGTAAACAAAAATTCTGCCAAGTGCGACCGGTCCCTTACCCCCTTTACTTTATGCGAACATATGGTTTGTACATACAAGTTTAGGTCCCACACGCGATAGGTCAAGGGTTTGGTATCGGATATACTTGTGCAAACAGGAACTGTTCCAAAAAAAATGATAACAGCTTTATTTTCCAAGTTCAGTGGCTAACAGCCACTTTGATCTAAGTTGTATCACCCCTTCACTCCTTCACTTCGTGTTAGACATTTAGAAACCCGGCATAGTCGGGAACATTCCTATGAAAAGGCAAGCAATACTCGTCAGAAGATATAAATTTACTTCCTCAGGGAGAATAATCTGGAAGTTGCTTGAGCTTTATTAGAACCCTAAAAGATACCACTTAAATGAAAGAAGTGCGATCACCAACCACTACTCAAGAAAGGATACCGCCGCGTGGCCATCCACTAGATAACCTGGTTTGTTTTGCCAACACCTGTCTATTAGATAGTGATTTATCATTTGAACAACTAGCGTTCTTTCCATTTTCTGACCAACTGGGTCCTGTTCTGATTTGGAGTATTCTAAATCGTAAAATTTGCTCCAACGAGGATATAGGTTCTGACAATAGAGATCTGTCCTGCCCTCCTATTATCTAAAAAGTGAAGGCTTGGAGCCGACGGGCTCATAGCAGCTTGAGGTTATCCCCGTTTTTGTAGCATGAAGGGGGTAAAACTAATTCTACTCCTCCTGGACGGGATTCTAGCCCATCACAGATCATTCCCCTACAATTTGTCAGGCTTCCCCAACAATTTTCTTTAAAATTCAAACATCTACTCAGTAATCGTCTACGTAAATCAATTTTTTGTAACCCAATCTACATACAGGAAAATCTACAGGATTCCAATTACATGTAAAAAATCGACTCGTATCCCGGTCCCAGAGGTTTTTCTTGATTTTCCTCTGCATGAGATGAGAGAGCCAGAGCCGCGAAGAGGCAAGAAAATCCTCTGGGACCAGGGTAACTCGTAAGCCACACATGTCCGCACCGCGGACCTATTTTGTTCATAGTGCTACGCGGCACAACATTCAAAAACAAGAGGTCGCCACCATTGAGCGAGAATTTTATTTAGAAAAAGGATGGCCTTTTCTGTTTTGGGTAGTTTAATAACTGCACCGTTACACTCACGTTAGCAGTAAATAATTTAGCTTTAAATTTTTTTTCGTAAAATGTGTGATTGAATACAGTTGTTTATCACCACGTGTTTTTGTTGCTTTATCAATATGCACATTAAGAAAATTTGCATCCGTGTTTTCAACTCGTTTTTCACTGGGTTTCTAAACCCATCCACCTGTCTAGAATAAGATGCTCTGGTTGGGTAAGAGCTGCATAAATAATTAATGAGTTTGAGAAATGATTGTAAAGACCAGTGAATGGGTTATTTTATTTACTAGTATTGTAAAAACTAAGCGGAAGTTTATTTGTGCTCTGAATTAATAGAAACCTAGAGGCGACGAGAATAGACAATAAAATATCCTCGTTTCTAAGATGTACTATGTATGATTCTGATTTACTCCCGGCTCGCCACAACAACACAATCTGGGGGACTGCATCGTGCATGAACAACAACGAAGGTTTGGCAGATTCAAAGATAAGAGACAGCTGAAAAAAGGACTCATGGTCTTGGATTGCGTTTTGAAAACAAAAAATAGTGTTTCTGTGCGTCTACATACACTTGCATAACCTTAATTACCCTCGGGTTGACATGTAGGGCAGAATTTTCAAACTGAAAACGATTGACTATGGGTTTCTCTTGTACAAGTCACCTTTCCCCCACCATCCCCTCCCCCGATTCGCCAATTCCCGATAAATTCTTTCTAACCTCCTCCTCTCTCCCCACTTCTCCTCTCCCCCCCCCCTAACCCCTGCCGCCGCTACCGTCGGCCAATTCCCAGGGGACCCTGCATTCAAAAAATAAACCACATTAATATGTTTTTGTTTGTTTTTATCCCTTCCCACAGATAAACAACTCAACAATGCTGGACGAGACCATTGACCTATACTTCACAATGGCTGCCTCTAACCAACGCATCAGGGAACGATACGGAGACGCAGTTCTCGATATTCCAGGACACGAAACAGTGCTAAGACCACGAGAAACGCTACAAAGATTGTGTGACCATTTGCAAGTTACTTGCTTTGAGGATTACTTCGAAAAATGCAGCAAGATTTTGTATGGAGCTCCATCAGTTACCAGAAACAAAATAGTTTGGACCAAGGAGCAAAAAAAGCGCGTCACAAAAATGATGAAGAAATACTCTTTTCTAAAAGGATATTCATTTGTTAAATACCCTAGCTAAAGATATATGTCAATGTCAATCGGTTCTTTTTTCCTTCCACACTTCGAATTCTTTTGAATCTGTTAATTACAAATGTACTTTTAGTCGCGACAGAACGATAAAGAAACTTCAAGTGATAGGATATTTTATCACATTTCCAAACGAGCAGAAGAGGGTGTTTTGACTAATTTTGAGTTGTTTAGAAAAGTAATGAATTCGAGACTCTTGGGTGATTTTTAATATTTCCATTATCAAAAACATTACCAAAGATAATTGATATGAAGTAGTAGCTACACTAGTTTTAAGAATGCATATAAGAACTTTGGCATCCTTAAGACTTTTACGATGAACAATGCAATATTTCAATTTAGGTCACCTTGGTTCCCTGCTATGCAGACCTCTCAAGTCTCACGATTTTGTTGGGAGACTCACGGTTTTCAGTTCAATCTCACGGTCTCACGACAAGACAGGCAAATCTCACGATAAATAGAGGCGCAAGCTGACAGAATAAATTTTTTGTTGCATAATTTCATTTTTTGCTTGCTTAGGTGAGTTTCTTGCGCCAATTCTGAGGGAATCCATAGTTAAACTTAACAAACCGTTACCCAGCTCATCAGTCCATGACGGACTGTCGTCTATGACCATATATAGCACTTGTTCCAAATTAGGTCATCATTACCGGTCTCTCACATTTTAATCGCGTTTTCAAAATGGCGGAAGTTGCCGATCAACCTAATGAATATTTATCCGACGATCAAGAGAGAGGTTCAGTTTCAAACACAAATTATAAGCAGAAAAAAAAACACTTTCTCTTAATTAGAACCTGTGTTTTTACTTGGTGTTGTCTGCCGGTTGATCAATCTCCACATTTTTACTGAAGATTTGTTGGCATCAGTCTCCAGATTTTCCATGTTTTAAGGTTGAGAGGTCTGGCTATGGTGTGTATTATCAGATTTTAGAGGCATTAAAAATTTACATTTAGACATGGTTTAGATTGGCTCATGGTCTCCCTCTATCTCGTCGTCTCAAGACAGGATGTAACTCGTGTGTCTCTTCCTGCTTAGATCATTATATCTTGGTCTCCAACAGGATATGTTAAGTTGCTTGACAAACTACCCCTGTCTTACAATTCGCGGGCTTGGTCTTTTGTCGACCAACCCCTGACCGCAGCGGAGGATTCTGGGCTCGAGATGGTGATGAATGATCATGAAACGGATTAAGGTAGGGCTTGCTTTTCTTCAAACGCCGACTTGCATTTACAAAATAGAAGATGGTATTTCATGTTTTCTAATGAAATAATAAAAGTTTGATATCCAGAAAAAAATTTTGGTGAATGCACCAGCGGAACACGAGTGTGTTCAGCAGTTTTTCTAGATGTTAAAGCTGATTATTTCCTTAGAAAACATGGAATACCGTTATTATCCTCTATTTTGTGTACAATATGGCATGAAAAATCGAAAGTATTTACATTTGAGAAGTGCGGTGATTGTCCAGGCAACACAACATCTAATTTGATCTGGAAATTCGATCTGAAAACAGTGGATGAAGAGCCACTTCGTGGAAATGCCACTGCAAATGCCATTATTATTATTATTATTATTATTATTATTATTATTATTTGTTATTATTACTATTATTATTATTATTACTATTATTATTACTATTATTACAATCTCTACTATCACAGTCTTTGGTAGTGGTTTTTTTTGTGCATCAGCCATGCGCCTAGGGCGTCAGTCACTCAAGCCAATCTTTCTGTTCAAATTCTAAGCACCTTTTTGAGGGTTCGTGCAGATGCCAGCATGCAGATCTTTTGAATCTCTGTCACAGTAGCTCACTTTGATACTTTCTCGATGTTTTCTACCATCCCCTTCTTTACTCTGCCAAGCGCACCAACAACTACAGAGATCACTATGGTTTTCATATGCCACATTATTATTATTACTATTGTTATTATTATAAATATTCTTGTTCTTCGGCCATTTCAACTTTAGAAGGAAAAGAAAACTAACGGCGGTTACAAACATTATCCATAGACAACGCATGGTCTAACAAAAATTACTTGACGTTTCGTATGCTACAACATATATTTTCAGAATTGAACGGTTATAGCTGTCACAAACATTTAAAAGTACAAAAATAAAGAGGGGAACTGTTGACAAGATAAAAAACAATGACAAAATAGTTGATACTACCGGTAGAAATTAAGCAATGGTTCGCATACAAAGAAAAGGGGTGTAACGCAACGCATGTGCAGTAGCCTTACGTTTTAATTCAATTAAATAATTAATTTCCGACAATTTCGTTAAAATAAAGAAATAGCTTCTCGCTACCAACATTTTCATTAAGTGAAGGTTTCAACTCACTGATCAAAAGAGTTTCCTTAATTTTACTTTGTAAGTCGGACTTTCCAGTAGCGAGGATTTTAAATTGGTCCCATCTGATGTTGTGACCGGTAGAGATAACATGGCCAGCCAAAGCGGAAGCGATCCCATTTTTAGATGTCCGCATCAAGCGCAACCTAAACACTTTCACTACAACAGTACAGCGCAAAACAACTGGCCTCTACACCAAGTGGGACTGTTTCACTCCTAGAAAGTATAAAATCAACCTAATCCGTACCCTAACTTATCGCTGTTTGCGCATTTGCTCGAGTTCCTCCTTATTGCAGTTGGCACTTTTTTTGATTGAAGGTAATTCCCGAGTAAAAGAACCCGCCAAAGATTTCCGATGAAACTTGGTATGGTGTTATTACAGTACAAGGATATGTTGAAAACGTAATAAAAAGAGGGGGTCACCGTGCTTGTTTTGCCACGTGCCACGATGCTGACCAATATGGTATTTAGGTGAAGTTTGGTTATCTCAGTGTGCAACAAATAAGCTCGATTATTTTTCAATGCGGTCTGTTATATCACACAGAGCTCGACTTTCTTTGATTACTTATTCATCTACGAGCCAGAAAAAACGGCTTCAAATACCCTGCATTATTAATTGATATTTTATCCTTTAAAGGAAACATAATTTGGACTTGCTCTATTGAGCCCGTTATGTCTCTATCTGTAGCATTTATTTCATTTACCAGAAAAGTAGCCATAGATTTCTGCCAAATTTTTTCTCAGTTATTGCGGATATTGTTCTCATTGAATTTATAATATAAAAAGTGGGGGTAGAAATCTCTTATGTGCGCGCGCTGATGACGCAAAAATCGTGCACAGTAGGAATGCGCAATGCAAAACTCGGGAGTCACCTTAAAGAAAACTCTCCTTCAGAATGGTTACCCGAGAGTCGTGCTTTGTACATGGGGCCGAGGGCAATTAAGGAATAATTTTACGAGTATTTTGAAAACTTTGAAAATACAAGTGAAGTTAATCCCGAGAGCACTTGCCATTACTTGTTTATTGCCCCCGCAGGGTTTTGGCCCAGAGGCCAAAACCCGAGGAGGTACCCTAGGATTCCCCGCGTGTATACATATATAAAAAATTTCAAAAATGTAAAGATGTAAGTAAGTAAGTAAGTAAATTGTAGTATGCGAAAAAATCTCGATTTGATCAAACTAGGCGCGCACGGTGGTCTCGGGTAATATTTCAGAAAGTGCGCAAGGTGCTGTCGGGTAGATGTCATTCTGCAACCACGAGGTCTTCGAGCAGCGCTTCAAGGTCTTGCGAGCAGCAGTTTGCGTTTCCTCGTCTTCTAGCAGCATTTCGAGTTCTTTCTAGCAGTGTTTTAAGGTCTTGCGACCACGAGTTCGCATTTCGCCATCATCTAGCAGCATTTCAACCACGAGTTCGCGTTTTGCCATCTTCTAGCAGCGTGTGAAGACTGTTAAAGTTTTGCAACCACGAAGTCGCGTTTAGTCATTTTTAACAGCCTTTCAAACCACGAGTTCACATCCTCGAGCAGCATTTCAGGGGATTATTTTGCAGTTCAGTAATTTATTTGAATTCAAAAGCATTCAACAGCACCGAATAAAATTATTCGGTACAAAATTTGATTTGTTAGACACAAATCAGCAACGGGGTCGACAGACTCGATCCAACAGATCAGAAAGATAATGTCAGAACAAAATCTCAACTCAGAGTTGCATTGATATTGTCAGAAAGATATACGGAGTTCGTTATATCAATTTCCATTTGAACATGTCACTGTCGAAGATGAACAAGTCGGTGGTTACAGTTCGAAGAGGGCACTTTATGAATTCTGTTCCTGTTAACCCTGGTATTTGTTTATGTCATCGATACGGGACGCTTCATCGACAGGGGCAATTCACGCGTAAGAAAAACATTGGAATCCTGGCAAACTGCAATTACTAGCCAGGCAGACAATAACTCTAAGCAGCTGCCTAGATAATACTCAATTTTATTGTAATTTTATCCATGTTATAGCGATACTCACTGTTTACAAACAAGGCTTTTGATATTTAAATTTTGTCATCCAGAGAACAAATTAAAAGAATCCTTTGTTTCGACAGCCAATAAACCTCTGGTTGGCACATTAATGACAATAGGTGACGTAACGGTGAGTATCGCTATTAGCATTTTATTTTCGCACAAGTATATTTTTTTGTATTTTTCGTATTTACTTGTATCCGTTCGTTATTTCCTCACCTCTTTGTACATGGTGGTTATTATATATATCTTTATCTTAGCTTTTTACATCTCACTTTTTAAAGATTGCAGACTGGCAATCGAAAGAACGTCTTTAACTTTTCAATTATGCCCCCTGGTTACTCGTCGCTTATTAAATTTATTCATGTGCTGTTGACGCTTTTTCGGAAATCTCTACACATTTGTTTCTTCCATATTTATCAAATCTACGTACTAGGGATGAGTTTTCAGGCCTGCTTTTCTATGTTTGCTCACATTATATCTTCGAGAGAAGATAGTTCATTATTGAGGGAAATTAGGGAGCCTGTTTGGTCATACATAATATATCTTTGTAGTTCATTTGCGGCTAGGGTTTGTAATGTATGTTTTAGCCAAATATTTGAGAAAAGAACATTTGGTTGTCTCAATGAAGAGGAAGAGAGCCTTTTCATGAAACTAAAAACATTTGATTCATTTTGTCGCTCATGCTCGAGTTCAGTGACTTTGAATAGCAGTATTCTTTTGACAGTAGTGACAGCATATGGATTAAATCAGTTCGGTTTAGATAACAATATGTGGCCATTTTTTGTAACTCAAATGCTCCAAAATTGTTCATTGTCTACACTGTGACAGAGCAATGCTTCTGAAGAACTGCTATGTTGAAATGAACATTATATATAACTTTCATCTGGAAAAACACAACCAGCATTATTCAGTGACAGCATTTCCAAAGATTGTGGGAACTTCCTTCAAGAAGACATCTTGCAGTGCAAAGACAACATTGACGATCTAACTGAGAAATTGCTGTTTCTCCAAAAAGTATTGTAGATTTTGAGCTTTCTCAGAACAAAAAACTTGTTATAACTATGAAAGCCCATGCCTCAACTTCACAGGAATAGTGAACAGCTAACTGTCTGGTATAAAAACAAACTGTTAAGTTGAACAGACACTAGTGAAAATTTAACAAAAGCGTACAATTTATGATATTAGAGTGATTTTACTTGGCCCTTCTTGAAACACTATCTGACAATTAGTGCGTAAAAACTTAACAAAAGAAAACAATGCAATTAGTGTGTAAATACTAACTCTTAGAGTAGTACCTATTTCATTTCAAGGGCCAAAAAACCACATAAAACAATATCTGTTAAGTGCATAATATTAGAACGAAACAAAAAAAAAACAATGGAGTAGTAACTATTTTGCGGACAAAAAAAAAACATGCAATACAAAACGTTGCTGTTACACCCAAAAAAATGTCAACAAAGCTGTATGGCTGTAATAAATTTCATTGCCATTTACAGACAAATATGTTAACCAGTTACATGGATGTTAACTTCGATAAATATTAAAACGTTTCTTTTTTAACAGTCGTATGCATGCACAGTATTTATATCCAGTAAAAACCATATACAGGTGTTAAACAGATCTTCAAAAGCGGGGGAGCCCTAGTGAAAACTATTGCTAGTCACATAAAGGGCAAAGTTTTGTACAAAGGACAACTTTCAAGGTCTTGCCGTCGCGAAAAAAGGTTTGCCGGTTGTCAGCGCCATAGCTAGTAACAGGCAAACCGAGGCACTTGCCTCGGTAATTTGTTTTTCGTTTTTATTGTTTATAGTCGTCATAAACACCCTAAATACCTAGGAAGAGAATTTAATCACGGACACTGCCTCAGTCAAAATTCTTTCATGGACATTACCTCAGTCTTCACTCTTTTCTGGCTACGGCCCTGGTTGTCATTAGGGAGTTTTAGCAATGACGACGGCGACGGCGCGGACGTTGCCTTGTAAAAAATGAATTTATATTTTTCGTTCGAATGTCGCTACTGTGAAAATCTTTTCAGTACGCCTATCGGTGTAAAAACTTGCTCAGCCTAAACATGCACCGACAGCGTTCAATTCCAAAAGAAAATGCGACAAATTAGCCGTTGCGGTTCCCGTTCTCCACAATACATAGAAATTAGTCATTTCACGTTGTTGTTTTGCAGAGGTCGGCAAAGAAATGTACCAAGATTTAAAACGCACGTGCACAGCTATTGTTTTACTCATTAAACCTTTTGTTTGTTGACGCTTTCCTCGCCGTAGCCGTCGTGGTTTGCTATAACTCCCTATTATTTAACAGGCTAGCAGTAGCATGGGGAAAACCTACTATAATAGTAAGAAAAACACAGCAACTTGGTTCAATTCACTCAAAACCATTTCTTTACAAACAAAACTTTAAGCAATCTAATTTTATTCACCTGTTTTGCGAAGCTTGCAACGGCGTGAAAGGACTTCATCGATCGATACGTAAACAAGTGTCCAAACGAGCACTAATAACTTCTTGAATCCAAAACTGTTCTTTCCACTGTGAAAACTTCATGTACCAACACAATTTACGCTGTTTTTACGCCGATAAGGTGATACTAATAAGGTGACGCGAAGCAAACTTGACGAAGAAGTTTAATAACTTTCAGTTTGGCGGCCATGAACTTCTGTAATTCTATGCTTCAAGCAACACCAGCCGTCCCCACTCAAACGTTTTTCAGGCTGCGAATCAATCCATTTTTAGTTGGAAAAATCCTTTTGCTTTTCCACCAAAAGGCTGCACTTTGTTGCATGTTGATTCTCTTTCACGTTACGATGAAATATCCGTGTTTAGACCAAACTCAGAAGCGATGCGTTTCTGAAATTCCTTTTCAAAATCCCTTCAGTTGAAGCGGGAAACCAACTTAATGCAGGCGTGCTCAGCCAATCAGCATCAAGTAATCATGCCCTCTTGATCTCGTGTTCTCGTGATTAAGAAAAAAATGCCCTCTGTCTCAGCCAATCAGCATTCAGTAATTTTGCCCGGTATGTGATAATAAACAATAATTGGATGAGGTTTTTGTGATATCGGGAATAATCAAGGTCTCGGCAAGTGTAATCAGCCTCGGCCTCCGGCCTCGGCTGATTACACTTGCCTCGACCTTGATTATTCCCGATATCACAAAAACCGAATTCAATTTTTGTTTTATTATGCATTGTTTTATGGAAAATATGTGTGAAATGCAAGTAGATTTTACTTTTGCTTCTAAAAATACAAGGACAAACGCACCAAGCGGCCGCATCTTTCGAAACCATTCAAGTGCTCGCGCTCTTTGGCCAAAGGTGTCCAATCACGTGAATTCTCAAAATAAGCACGGGGCTCTTGGCCAATCAGAATGCTAATAGTGAGTACAATGTATAATAATAACATCAATCATGTTTTGAACAGACAAAGAACAAGTCTGCTGAATTTGAACCTATCGCCACTGTTCCAAAGAAAGTTATATTCCTTGTCTTGCCTTTTTTAGCGGGTTCCCAAAGTGAAGTTCTGGCGCGACGAGTCAATCTTAAGGTTATTTTTAATAATACATGCAGGGTTAAGTCTTTCTTTCCATACAAAGACCGTTTTAGCCGCTCTCAAAGATCGAAAGTAGTGTATAAGGCTAGTTGCTGGGACTGCGATTCTTCCTAAGTCGGTAAAACCAAACGACGATTACATGATAGGAAGACTGAACATTTTAAGGCCCTCGAACAAGATTGTCACGCTTCTGCTTTGGCTGACCATGTAATCTCTACCTGTCACAACATCAAATGGACTGGAAAGTCCGACTTACAGTGTAAAATTGACCAGTGAGTTAAAACCCTCACTTAATGAAAATGTTGGTAGCGAGAAGCTATTTCTTTTTTCATTTCTACCGGCAGTATCAACTATCGGTAGTATCAATTTTGTCACCAGTTCCCCCTCATTATTATTATTATTATTATTATTATTATTCCATGTTGCCGTACGTCTGTCGAGTAAAAGATCATGGATGACGTCAAAATGTTAATTGTAAGAGCAAAAAAGTGACGCATGAGGCGATAGCCATTAGCCGAGGCACTAGTGTTCTTACCACATTTTGACGTCTTCTGTGATCTATTACTGAACAGACGCACGGTAACATGGACTGTATTTGTTTTACATTAAAAGAAACACAAAAAAATGGATCATAAATAAGAAGAAATGTTCAAATGTCGTGATTTATAGTTTTGCCGATGCACTTAGTTACACTTAGTACGAAGGCATGCATGTTAAACTGAAAGAAACAAATATGTCAACTAAACATAGCAGGCTTAAAATTTCCAACTGGCAGGAGGCAGACCATTGGGCTATTTGCAAGCATGACCGATCGAGGTGTTGAACCAGGGTCTATACCACGAAACAACTCCAGTTAAGTGGTCAGAACGGGACTTGACCCTGCAACTTCAGGATTTCTCTTCCCAGTACCCGGCCTAACCACTCGGCCACTTTGCCTGCCTTTATCTCCATCCCATATTTCAAGAACCAATCAACATGCAAGATCAATTTGATTCATTATATACAAAAAATGCACCCTTAGCTCCAATAGTGGGTATACAAAAGCTACAATCTACTTTTCTTTCAAGGATTGAAGCTCGCTTCTATTTCCTCTAGCGTCTTTCCTTTTGTTTCAGGTACAAAAAGGACAACGACAACAAAGGCGACACAACACCATCCGGCATAAAACCAACAAGCGCCTTGATTTCCAAACGTAGACTCCAGATTCGCGTATGTCCTGGTAACGAGGAACAACGACGCCCAGCTTGAAATAGTGGCAAGACTGGTACCCACTCCACGCGCTCTGAGGGGGATGACCTCTGCCGTGTAGAGCCAGGGAACTGGACCCCATGCCAGTGAGAAAAAGAAACTGAACAGAACGGAAGTCAAGATGGAAAGCCAAGAAATTCCACTGTGAGATTGGTAGATTTCGAAATAAACACCAAGTCCGATCAAAGAGATTCCCATGCCAAGGGCATTTGTCCATAGAAGGAGACGCCTTCCCATTTTTTCCACCAGATAGCAAGCACTCACAGTACCAGCGAGTTGTACTACGCTGACAGGAAGAGAAACGAGCTTCGGATCTCCGAGACCTGCTTTAGAGAAAATGTCGGCGGCGTTAAACAACACTGCGTTAATTCCAGTGATTTGCTGAAGGAACATGATACAAATACTAATCAGGACAGGCTTGGCTACGGGAGCAGTGAAGAATTCTCGACATTTAATCTGGCCATGGAGCTCTGTAGAGCAGAAACAAACTAGCATCAAATCAAGGGTTTAAGCAGGTAGATTAGGATTGAGTAGAAGAGCAAAATTCCCTTATTGCTCAACACATCAGTCGTTTTAATTGAAAGAGGCAATTAATTGACGATGTTAACTTCCAGCCCATATTTAACTAAGTAGCCGTTTTTTAAAACAATTCTAGATCTAGAAAAAATGCTAAACAGTTTGCGCAAGTCCACACTTGATATGCTCGTCTTGTAACAGTTCACGACAAACTGTGGCGGCCAAACATGATTTAGTTTCGCTTTTCCTTTTTTATGATCAGGTCAAAACTAGATTGCCGGAGTCGGAATCAGAAGTGGAAAAACCAACCAATCACAAGGCCCGGAGTCGAACATTGTGACTGATTTATTCCTCTGCTTCTGCTTCCAACTTCGAAAATGCAGTTTCTGCTAGATCTTAAGCGACAGAGTCTCCTTCTGATTACGACTCCGACTACTATTCCGTCGCTACTGAAAACCAGCCTTAACAGACTTTACCTAGAGTAGCCTCGATTTCTCGACATTCATCCTTAATTCCAGTCTGAGATCCGCGTAACCACAGCAACGATTTCAACGCATCGCTTTTCCGGTTTTTCTCAAGGTACCATCGAGGACTCTCTGGCATGAAGAACATGAGGATAAACAGGAGTACCGCGGGAAAGCAGCCAACCAGAGCCAGCTTGTCCCAAATAAGGAAATATCCAATTACATACGCTAGTATAATACCCAGTGTCACGGCGACCTGGTTCATTGCGCCAAGCATTCCACGCAGGTGGGCTGGGGATATCTCAGCTAGATAGACCTGCAAAAAAAACATTTTTCACTAATGAAAAAATTCGATGAAAACAAAAGTTAACCACTGAAATAATTTGGCACATTGAGCAATCGCTAAAGCCTAAAGGAATTAAGGGCTTTAGCAAGATTCGAGACCATTCCGTCTCTCAGCAGGAAAACAAAAAAGAGGGTCTGTAATATTTCTGTGTTCGGACCCGAGAGAACCACGATGACTTTGAACTCAGTCTTCCAGTCACCCCTCTCTCTACTCCGTATCCAGCCTCCCTCGTGCCTCCTGGACCGTCCAGGCTTGCACGAGAAGATGGAAGACAAGCGTGCAAGGAACGCTGGGAAGGAAAAAACCCCAGAAGACTGGGGGGTAGAGAGCTGACTATCCGGGCCCGAAGAGCTACTGCATAGGAGATTATGATACTCTTAATATCCATAATAACTCACCGCAACAGCTAATGTCTCTATGCCGCATCCTACACCTGTGAAGATTCTGCCAGTATACAGCATCGCACGGTTCTTAGCAAGGAAAATCACAAGCCATCCCAGCGCGAAAGGTATGGAGCCAACGATGATAGTAAATTTTCGACCAATCAGGTCGACTGCCTTTCCTCCAATTATTCCTCCAAATAAGGCGCCTATGGCTACCAAAGACTGCAATAAAGAGAAACGGAGCTGTATATCGAACAAATCGAACAAAATCGAATCCAATCGAGCAAAACCGAGTCCAATCGGACTCAACCCATCAGATTGTCTTCGATTGGCTGCGATTGAAATTCAGTTCAATCAGGCTCGATTAAATCATCTGTTCCACGACCAAGCTAGTGAGGGGCACGGGTCTATCCCTGGTTTGACGTCACAAGCGGATTTGCATCGTAGTAAGCCTTTGTGAACATGCATGCAAAGAAGTTTGTGACGTCAAACCAGGAATAGACCCATGTCCCTTACTAGCTCGATCGTGGAACAGATGATGGCTAGATTTCGTAACTTTTACAGCCTATAAAAAAGTCAATATTTAGTTTAAAAAGGCGCAGTGCGTTTCGAACAGGTGCAAAGATTTATTTAAGCGAAAAAAATATTTTGGGGTTAGCTGTACTTTAACCATGGCGCGGTACTGATATTAGATCATATTTATGTGTATGTTCAAGGTGTAATATTATCTGTTACAAAAATAAACTCAAAATAGAAAATATTGTTGCCTGTAGCAAGGAAAACAAAATCTATCTCTGATAGATTGACCGTCCTCCAAACAGATAGACGCGCAGTTTGCACGCACTTATTCCACTTTGCGTGTTACTCTCAACAGCAGTGACCAGTGACCAGGGATTAGTCCCTCACATGCAAGGAATCTCCTCTCTTACAGTAAACTCTCGCCTTGAGAGCACCTCACTATTACAAAGCTAAGTACTAAAAACATTATGGAACCAACTTCCTTTATTTCGGGACGGACTCCCATTCGGAACTGTGGACACTTTTGTGGTCCCAAACTAATATTCGTTACAACGGAGTATGAGTACCTATTGAGTTACATAATTGATCATCATGCAGTCTTTGAATTCTCACCAGTTTATGCACTATTTTGGTTTATATCACCGTGATAGTTATGCATGAAGGTAAATATGTGCTACAAAAAGGCCCTATTCAGACGCAAAAATCAACTGTCGTTTGAGCTTCTTAGGCTTGTCACGCATTCCTCCGCGTGACAAGCCAAAGAACGTCTGCGTGGAAGGCTACTGTCATTTTGGATAGTGAGGGAACTCGGGCAGGAAAATCACCTGATTATCGTGACCCCATTGTTTTCGAAAATTCCGTTTTCAAAGTGCTTTCCGTCTATGCGAAAACGCAAAGCTGGCGTTTTCAAATTCCTCCAGTTTGGAGAGCGTTTTCGAAAAGCTCCGCTTTCCTGACGGACTAGTGTGGACGATAGAACTAACCGCAGAAATAAAGCTGCGTTTTCAGATTTCTCCGGCGATTTGTGGACACTTTACAGAAACTGAAAAAGAAATTAAACTGAAAATCCTGAAAGAGTATACCACAATACTACGCCATATGAGACTCTTAACAGCCAAAACTCGGGACATTTTCATCTCTACTCGCTGTTGCGAACTTTCTCTCACTCCAACTGACAACAAATGGTGTCCACTGTTACAACAGTGGTGTATTAAACCTAAGAGTTGGTTGTAGCGATCCGGGGTCAGTCACGCCATCCGACCACTGCCGTAGCGTGAAGTCATTGTGGAAAACCGGCCGACTGGAGAGCTTCATACCGCCAACGGCGTAAGAGAAAATAGTAATTATAATAGAATAAAATTAATATTTCCTTATACAG
Organism: Catalaphyllia jardinei; assembly: GCA_022496165.2. Taxonomy (NCBI): domain Eukaryota; kingdom Metazoa; phylum Cnidaria; class Anthozoa; order Scleractinia; family Caryophylliidae; genus Catalaphyllia; species Catalaphyllia jardinei. The sequence continues at coordinate 27,770 of JAEMPF020015205.1, forward strand.
TTATGGAGTTCATACTCCTTTTGACTCGTTCATCGTGGCACTTACCGAGAACCAGGACTGCTGGGAGCTGTCTAAACGGACATCCACGCTAGCGCTTGTATTTGACTGCAAATCATACGAAGCCGGAGAGGAGTAACCCAAGGAATAACCAAAGCTGAACGTGCCCCAAATAGAGATCAGCGTAGCACATATCACTCTTCTAGAACGGATTTTCGGAATAAGCATGGTTCGTTCATCGACGGATGCCGGTAACTCCCCTTCTACACCTGTATCCATGTTGAATGAAACTGACGAAAAAATGTGTTTCCCGATTAAGGGGAACTCGAGATTTTACCAAAAGAAATGGATAGAACTGCTGACTACGATATGATTTCGGATCGGTATACTCCAAGACCTCCAAAGAACAGAAATTTCGTTCGTCCTTAGCCGCGCCGGTGCAGGCAGTATCACGCTCAAATCATAAGATTGGTCTATCATGAAGTCACGCAATTCCAGCTCATGAAACATCTTGCACGAAAATATAACTATTAAGAGAGGTAGTGTAACATATAGTCTTCCAGCTAATCAGGAATATTGGGGGATAGTGAGGCAAGGTTTCGCGTGTGCGGAAAATTTTCTTAGTTAAAAGATCTAAAAAAAATCATTTTTCTTGTGTTGGCTGGGTTTAATGGGAAAAGCTGTCCACAAAACGTATTATATTTTTATTAACCTCGTTCCCAGGGCCTTTTCCCAGATAGGGAAAAGGCCCTGGGAACGAGGTTGTATTTTTATTTATTTTTATGGATCTTGCACCAACCAGGGGGTTTGGAAATCAATGAAAGACATGAAAGCTTCTTGGACGCGTTTTCCATTTTGATCAGCGATATTAAAGTTCTCATCACTTTTTGTCCATTGTCCAAATACTAAGGAAATTGAAAACAAATTAAACAAGAATGTCATGATTTTAAACTTCTTTTGGCCAATACGGACGAGTTGAATCGTAGCACGAGTCCTGAGCCGACCTCGCGGTCAAGTTCAAATCACGAGTCATTGTTTTTGTTCAGGTATAATAATAGCAAAAGTTTTGACCTTTTTTCTCTGCGCGAGTCGCCGTTTTCTTTACCTTTGGGCACTTCTTATGATGCAGTGGAAGTTAAGCCGTTCTAATCCGAATTCAGCGAGTTTTAGCTGTAATGTTTTCCTCTAAATGATTTATTTAGAGGGTAAATAAACTTTGAGGCAAAAGTTTGTTGACACCACTAAAACAATCACAACAAATGTTCACTGAAAGTTGCTTGATCTCCTGAGGCATCTCAGGTTTCTCAAACTCTGCAAAGTTTGCCGTCACGGAGTCAGAAACTTCACGTTCACGTTTCAAGCAACGCCAAATCCCTCCATTTAGAACAATAACCAACGTTTTGCGGTTTTGTGTAAATTTTTAAGATTTGATGGATTTGGAAAATTGAAATTTGAATTGAAGAATTAGTAGATGGACATCAAACAGTCCCCTACCAACCTCGAGTTTCTTTGGGGGAGGGGGGAGGGGTCAACTGTCTGGTAGTGTTCCCAACTCATTTTAATCTTAACAATTCCCTCAGTGGAAAACTAAACATCTCGAACGAAATTTGAATTTGATAATATCATAGAGACTCGTTATAACAATTAAGCAATAGAGTATTTTTTTTTTCCGAGTTTACATCATTTAGCTCTCATCTTAAAACGAGAGCCCGGTTCGAGAATTCCAGGCAGCGCCTCGGGTTTGCATAACTTTCGATTTTAAGTGGATGAGGCTAAGTAGACACGTGGTAACCTCGTTCCCAGGGCCTTTTCCCTAGCCCCAAGCCAGGGAAAAGGCCCTGAGAATGAGGTTGAATACGCAGAACCCCTGTATTGCTTTTTACAGATATTCCTAAAAAATATACTCGCAAATCTGAAACGTTACAACCGTGGTTACACCTAAGTACACTAATGAGTCAGAGCGCAAGTAGTAGCTCAGTTATTTATAAACTGAAATTGATTTAATATTTCCGATTTTTTTTACAAAATAACGGTATGAATAAATATACTATGAAGCAAATAATTTAATATATATTAAATAATCAACTTTAAATACATTTCTGTTCTTAAAACGAGATCGAGATAAGCAAATAAAGACGGTTAATATTTGAGATCAAGATAGCAGAAAATAAGCAATGCCCTTTCGTTTTCATGCAATAAATAAATTTGAATCCCCCTAATTGAAATATTAAATAATTTTTCAACACTTGGCCCAGAAAAGGACATAAAACAATACCATTTATTTGCCAAATACTCTTCAAAGGAAGTGTATTAATCAGGGGTCTCCCTCTGGAATAACTCCCCCCCCCCCCCCCCAGGGTAAAACCTGGTGCCGACCGCCGCATTGGGATCAGGGAACAAACTGGACTTGAAAGGATTGGAGAAGAGGAATTGCAATGATTGTAATTGTGGATTAAAGGAACTTTTCTCTGAAGAGAATTATATAAGCCATGCAAGTTAGATTCTCCATTAAAATGTCTTCCACAACACTACTGGAAACTATAAAGGTTCCTCCCCGTTTTGTAATGCACTAGCACTGAGAGGGTCGGCCATGCGTTGGGCAAAAACTTCTAAAATGTCCCTATAAATTATTGTCTGATTCTCGATAACCAACTAGAAAAAGCAAGAACGGCGAGACTCATCTCCTCATTTTGTAGCCTTCAGTTCATATCATGTTGCTTAGCAACCCCTCTTGTCTTAAAGATCGCAGGCTCAGTCTTTTGGTAACTAACTGCTGACCGAAGACTCGGAGGATCCTGGACTCGACACTGGGAATGAGGTAGAGAACACTCCACGTACCAACTTGGTTTTCTTCAGCGGAGCGAGTTTACCTGAGCTTTCACTGGGAACTATGAAAGCTCGCTTCTATCTCCTCTAGCGTTTTCCCCTTCGTTTCGGGTACAAAAAGGACAACAATAACAAAGGCAACACAACACCATGCGGCATAAAACCAACAAGCGCCTTGATTTCCAAACGCAGACTCCAGTGTCACGTAAGTCTTGGTAACGACGAAAAACATTATCCAGCATATCATAGTGGCGAGGCTTGTACCCACTCCCCGCGCTCTGAGCGGGATGATTTCTGCCATGACGACCCAGGGAACTGGGCCCCAAGCCAGGGAGAAAAAGAAACTAAACAGAACCGAAGTCAAAATGGAAAGCCAAGAAATCGCAATTGTAGTTTGATAGATTTTGAAATAAATGCCAAGTCCTATAAGGGAGACTGCCATGCCAAGCGCATTTGTCCATAGAAGGAGGCGCCTTCCGATTTTGTCCACAAGAAAGCATGCAATCAATGTACCAACGAGTTGTACTACGCTGACAGGAAAGGAAACGAGCTTCGGATCACTGAGACCAGCTTTGGAGAAAATATCGGCGGCGTTAAACAACACTGCATTGATTCCGGTGACTTGCTGTAGGCATAACAGACCCACACTGATCAGGACAGGCTTGACTATTGGGGCAGTGAAAAATTCTTGACAATTAATTCGTCCATGGAGTTCTGTAGGGATAAAAAGAAACGAAACAGCGTTACGACAACATACAAAAGTTTAGTGGAAGGGCTATTAAATCAATCACGGCAAAACCAAACCCATTCGAGACTGTCTTCGAGACTTTGTTTACACCTATTTAAAATGTGTTCCCGTGAAGTCACAGAACTCGTGACGTCTCGGTGTTTTACCGCGGCAGTAGGCACATACCGGATACACTTTTCCCGTGCTTGGCAGAGGACATGTTTTCCAGTACTGACCACAAGTTGAGCACTTTTCAGTCGGCCTCATATTGGTTTGTTTTGCTGTTTATTTTGTGATGTATTTGGCAAAACACTACATAATGACGTGTATGTATGTATGACGTCTTTTTACGGCAATCAGAATTTCACCTTCCTAAAATCTCATTCAAACACGAACAGGTCTGACCCGTCTCTCACAATCAAAAATGACCTTACCTAGTGAAGCCTCGGTCTCGTGACATTCATCCTCGATGCCAGTCTGACATCCACGTAACCATAGCAACGATTTCAATGCATCGCTTTTCCGGTTTTTCTCAAGGTACCATCGAGGGCTCTCTGGCATCCAGAACATCATTATTAAAAGCAGCGCCGACGGAATGCACCCAAGCAATGCCAACCAGTCCCAGTAGAAAAAATAACCCCCTAAATATGCCAATATAATTCCTAATGTCACAGCTAGTTGATTCATTGAACCAAGCATTCCACGCAGGTGAGCTGGGGAGATCTCAGCTATATAGACCTAAAAATATAACATTATTATTATCATTATCGCTATCGCTATCGCTATCGCTATCGCTATCGCTATCGCTATCGCTATCGTTATCGTTATCGTTATCGTTATCATTATCGTTATCATTATCGTTATCATTATCATTATCATTATCATTATCATTATCATTATCATTATCATTATCATTATCATTCTTCTTCTTCTTCTTCTTCTTATTATTATTATTATTATTATTACTATTATTATTATTATTTTACAAATGAAGTATATAGATGCATAATGTACATGTATATAACCGTAACTCTAAGAGGTACCAAGATCCATCTTTGTGGGCGTGGCTTGAGTTTTTTTCACCTCTAAGAGGTGCCAATTCTAATACAACACATTATCTTCTGTCATATTGTTCCGGGTCAAAAAGTACTACAAAAACTTCCACTGCGGACCTCTTAAGGCTAGAATTAGCTCCTGTTTTGCAAATCAAGCGCAACTCAGTCAGAGCTTTCGAGAGATTTCAGTTCATGCCCAGGTCATGACTTCCCCTCAGATTCTCGATCGCACAAGGGAGTAAAGATAGTCTAGAGTATTTTCTATGTTCAGACCTGGGCAATCATTATGACTGTAAATCTCTAAAAAGGCTCTCTAAAGTCCTAATGGAACAAACGATTGGAGTAGAGGAGCGGGGGAAGGGGGAGGAAGAGGGGGCATGGTCGGACTCGAGAAAGCGGCGGAAATCGAGCCTAGTTTGGAGCACGACGAGAGAGAGAGCAAAGAAAGAAACTGCTAGCTATGAATAGATTCAGAGAACGAACATTTCGCGAAGACGTGCTCCGATTCAGAAGGTCATACAGGCCTTCATCTCGTCAAGCGTTTGTGGGAAGTGTAGATTTCGTTACAGCCCAAATTTAGCCACGCGAGACGATATTTTCAATTTCCTGTAATCCACTACTAACCGTGGAACCCGTTGGCACGCAGGACTTTATTTATAGTTTAATTAATTAGAACTCACCGACACAGCTAATGTCTCTATGCCACATCCTACACCGGTAAAAATTCTCCCAGTGTACAGCATCAAATGATTCTTTGCAAAGAAAATCAAAAGCCAGCCCAGCTCAAAAGGTATTGCGCCAACGATGATGGCAAATTTTCGACCAATAAGGTCGACTGCCTTTCCTCCGATGATTCCTCCAAATAAGGCTCCGACAGCTATCAAAGACTGCAATGAAAATATAGATCCTTATAGTAAGAAAAATCGTACAATGTAATTCAAAGTTTTGATATCATATCGGTTCCATCATCAGTGAGAGAGGCAAACTCTCGCCGTCGATCGCAAGAGAAGAGCCTACTCTAATCACCGCTTTTTTGTTCAGGGGAATAACGCTGTTGGGTTCCATATTCTCACGTGAGGCCATGAAAGGCCAAGTAAGCATGCACAGGTGTAAGCACACGCTCCTTGCAAATCGCAACTCGTGAGTGAAACTGAGAGATCTCATCCCTTCCCCTCCCCCTGCACCTCCCCCTGCCCCGCCCCCTCTACTACCCTAGAGACAAGTTTGTTTCGTCATAAACCATGACTACAAGCAGGCAATGGCGTATTAAAATGGAAAATCTCTTAGTATGATCTCGTACACATTTACTTTTAAAATCCTGACAACCCGTTTGGATTCACTCTTACTGACACTTACCGAAAACCAAGATTGTTGGGAGCTACTCAAACGGACATCTTGACTCGCGGCTGACTCCAGATCATACGAAGCCGGCGAGGAATAACCTACACAGAATCCAAAAGTAAGCGTACCCCAAACAGAAATTAATGTAGCGCATAACACTCTTCGAGAACTGCTTTTAGGAATGAGTCTTGTTCGTTCATTGTTTGACGTCGAAATTTCCACATCTACCATATGTATTGTATCCATGTTGAATAAAGTAAATTACTTGGTGACTCGGTTTACGGTTTCTGATCACGAAACGAAACGAAAATGATTGTTATTACGAAATGACGCTGGGTATACTGACGTCACGGAACGTCACGAAACGGAAATTTCGTTGCAGTCACAAGATTGGCCCATCACCGAGATCGTGCGTTGTGTCACGCGACTCACTCGCACGAGACATCCTGCACGAAGAATTGGCTTGATAGAAAACATCTTCAATAATGTATAGTCTACTACTTCTGCTTGGGTAAAAATACAATCGAAGGAGCGAGCTCTTTAAAATTACTAGAATTACATTTTGATAATTCCAAAAACAACGGATGTTTCTCTATGAATTTTTTTTAAAAAGTGAGTTTCGAGAAATTATCGTGCGATGACACTCTCGCAATGAACATTTTTGCAAGAATTAAAATAGATTTTTTTTATTTACAGTTGGACAAAATGCTGTCAGTGGCTATAAGGACCCCCTAAAATTAATCCTGAAATTTTACAGTTCACATACTGCCTAGACGGGAAATAGTTATCCTTCACGGTCGTCACGCAACGAAAGTTTGCGTAGGGGTATAAATCCTCTGCAGGCGGCTAAGAGAATTAAAAATATCCTGCCTTCCGGAAACTTAAGCCCTCAATACATTTCACCGCGGTGCAGTCTTTTTATTGCGTTAGCGAGACTACTGTGCCTTGATAGCGTCAAAAGATCGAAAAATATACCATACATGTAGCTAGACCGAAAAGGATCCCAAAACGAATTATTCTCTATACACTGTATTTCCTTGCTCGGTCACACATTGTACACAAAACACTATATTAGAATGATTTCCGCTGAACCGGGCCGCGGGAAAAATAGCACAAAGGACTTACATAGGGATACCCCTGCTGAGCAGGAAATGCGTCACGTGTTGAAGAAGCCTTATATGAGCAAAATGGCGGACGGCAAGCTATGTCGGCCGGACAACTCACGGTGTGGTTTGGGCGTTAAAGTGCAAGATATCACCCGGTTTCCTGAAGACATTGTTCTCATAGAAAGAGAATTACCAAAATGTTTATTTATAACTACGAGACAGAAAAAACTAAGAAAGCCTGGCGAAGTTTTGTTTAAATTCCGAAATGGGCTGGAACTTTCTCTCCTCTCTTTTCAAATACTGGAACATCTTTTCTGTAGTATTTGTGGCAGTTGAAGGATCATCACCGAAAGTTTTAAGTGTAACACGCTCAAGGGACAGAGGAGATTCTTTCGAGGTGAACTTGGAGTCTTCTAGTTGTCCAGCATTTTGTAAACAGTTGGGCGCTGTTACTCGTGGAGTAAGCTTAAATGGCGGCACAGACAGTGTTTGTTCTTGCCACTGCGCCGAGAAGACTAGACCTACTTTTTACAGAAAGCACTCCGGACAGCATGGCTGTGTCAAAGACAGAGATGTTTTGACGGATACACAGGGTGAGACAATATAGGTTCTATGTCAGGTGTAGACAATGTAGAGCATAAATTTAAATAATTTTATTACACTTCAAAAACTGCAAGGTCAAGCGTCCTGCATCGCTTGCTTAGTTCCTGTGCAGTCAACCGAGTGAAATCATCATCCGTGGAAATCAAAATGAGACCAAATTGAATTATAAGTTGTTTCGAATAGTCTGCAGATAAAAACCACCAACAACAAGTGTTTGCTGCATTTTTCTACTGTGAAGGCCCAGCCAAACGATCGCAACGTTTTTACTTTTGAACGCAACAACGCCACATCGTTAAGCACAGCATGTTGGGCGTGTTTGGCCTCCTTGTGAGGTTTTGCTACATGTTGGGTGTTGTTGGCTCAAGTCTGCAAATGGTCAAATTTTTCATGCAACATTTGTAGGTGTTGCAGGATGTTGTAAATGTAGTTGTTGGCCAGGTTCATGAAACCCGACCGATGCAATCGAACAGTTCGGCAATCAAACCCAATCGAACACCAATCGTTTGATTGCCGAACTCAATCAAACGTAATCGAACTCACAATAAAATTTTGCCAATCGAACGTTCGATTACTGAACAATTGGTATAATCGAACGTTCGATTAACGAATGCCGCATCGCATGATAGGCACGTGGTACTGGAAAATTCCGAAGGTGAAAGTGAAATCACCGCTAACTCCCTTTCCTTTTTACGCGGCTTTTACTGAGCACTGAAACCCAGGACTGAAATGTCTGAAATGTTAAACACGGAGGAGAGGGAGGACACTGCATGTATTGAAATTACATGCAGTGTAAAAGGTTATGGTATGCTTGGGTATTTGACAAACACATTCAAGATGGTTGTACAACTACAACCCTATTTTATTACTGAAAACAAGGCCATATGACCGTGCGAACATGTGCTCTTAATAGAGCCTGGGACAAACTTATTTCACAACATTTCCCGCTTTTTTAAACATGCATGCAAGAAATAGAACTAGAAAAAATGAGCATCACAATCTATCTCAATCCTAATGTTCAAAACTTGCATCAGGAAGGCATTGTTCACTTGATATTAACAAAATCCAATAACAACTAAATGTTCTCACTAATTGGTCACATAGTCTTTTAACCAAACAGGTGGTTGGATGACTCGACCCTTGGAACTGACTTTCTCAGGGCTCACTGAACCATGGACTGGATTTGTGGTGTTGGTTTTGGAATCTTCTAGATCTGGCTGCTGGTTTGTTGCTTCAGTTGTCTTAATCAGATCACGCCTGTTTCTTCTGTAGCTTGTTCCTTCTGCATCAACAACATATGACCTTGGTGCCTTGGTTACCCTGGTAACTACTGCAGGTGTCCATGTTTTCTGCCCTGGCTTTCTGACTTGCACAGTGTCTCCTGTGTCCAGAGGTTTCAAAACTTTTGCATTTCGGTTATAGTACTGCTGCTATATTTCTGAACGACGACTGAGACCTTCCTTGATGTTTTCGGTTGGATACTGTGGCTCTAACAACGCAGGTGTAGTAGGTAGTTTTGTTCTAGTTCGACGCCCCATAAGCATTTGTGCTGGTGATAGGCTAATCTCCTCAATTGGAGTGTTTCGGTAGTCAAGCAAACCAAACTGAAAATCCTTCCTTTCAACTTTGCTTTCTTCATAAGGTTCTTAGCTGTTTTCACAGCTCGTTCTGTGAGGCCATTACTCTGAGGGTACCTGGGTGATGAAGTAATATGCTTGAACCCATATTCTCTTGCAAATTCTGCAAACTCGTGGCTACTGAACTCAGAGCCATTATCACTGACTATTACCTCAGGTATTCCATATCTCGCTAACTGAGGTTTGATGTGGTTAATCACTGTTTTGGTTTTACTGTTAGGCAAATGTGATACCTCAAAGAACTTTGAGTAGTAATCAACCATAACCACATATTCTTGTTTGTCAAGTTCAAACAAATCAACTGCGATCTTTTGCCATGGCCTTTCAGGTAATTCATGGCACTTGAGTGGTTCCTTTGCTTGAGAATTTCTGTACATGTTACAGGTATTACACTTGGATACCATGTCTGCTATCTGTTGGTTCAGTCTTGGCCAAAACAAAACATCTCTGGCTCTACGTTTACACTTCTCGATTCCTAAATGGCTGCTGTGAATTTGACTTAGCATCTCTTCTCTGAGTGAACCAGGTACAATCAATTTGTCATTCCTCAGTAGCAAATCATCACACACAGAAATTTCTTCCTTAATGTTCCAAAACTCATGAAGCTCGGGGTCTACTTGAGACTTCCTTTCTGGCCATCCACTTATCACTGTGGTCTTGAGCTTCTGCAATGTTAGGTCTTTTCTTGTTGCATCTTTAAACTGTTCCAATTTCACTTCACTGACTGGCAAGTTTTCAAGAGTGAGTACCTCAAATTCATCCTTTCTACTGGCTGTAGTTTCATTGCTTACTTCTGGAGCACGACTTGAGTATCTGCAATGAACAAGTTTTTGCCTGGTTCATACTCCACTTGCAAGTCATAACGCTGTAACCTTAGCATCATTCTCTGCAATCTCTGTGGTGCTTGGAATAATGGTTTTCTGAACAAGGCTTCCAAAGGCTTGTGGTTGGTCTGAACATTTACTTTCTTGCCATAAACATACTGGTGAAATTTGGTACATCCATACACAATTGCCAACAGTTCTTTCTCTATCTGCGCATAATTTTTCTCAGCAGAGGTAAGTGATCTGGATGCGTAGCACACTGGTCTACCCTCTTGCAGTAGACATGCCCCAAGTCCATAGGATGATGCATCTACTGATACTGTGAGAGGCTTTTCAACATCATAATACTGGAGTGTCGCATCACTTGTCAGCATTTCTTTAATGGCTTGGAAAGCTTTCTCTTGTCTTTCAGACCAATGCCATTCCACCTCTTTGTGTAGGAGCTCTCTTAGTGGCTGAGTTAGGTTTGCTAGGTTGGGTATGAATTTACTCATGTAATTCACCATTCCAAGGAATCTTAAGAGTGCTGGCTTATCTGCTGGAGATGGCATTTCCTCCACTGCTCGCACCTTGCTAGGATCTGGTTTCAATCCATATGATGTCAACACATGGCCAATGTATGGAACTTTGGGAGTCATAATGTTCATTTTACTTCGGTTGAGCTTCAGTCCAACTTTCCTTGAACGTTCCAACACTTGCTCAAAGCAATGGTTGTGCTCAGCTTTATTTCTGCCCCAGATAAGAATATCATCAGCGACTGTCTTCACTCCACTTAAGTCATCAAAGGCTTGGGTCATTCTCTTTTGAAAGATCTCAGGGGCTGAGTTGATACCAAATGGAATCCTGAGGTACTGATATCGGCCAAATGGAGTGTTGAATGTTAACAATTCTGAACTTTTCTCGTCCAGCTTAATTTGCCAAAAACCAGATGTAGCATCTAGAACACTGAATACTTTGGCATCACTCAATTCAGCTGCAACTTCTTCCACAGTCTGGATAGGATAATGCTCTCTCTGGATTGCTTTATTTAGATCTCGAGGATCTAAACACAGTCGCACCTTACCATTTGGTTTCTCCACGACTACTAAAGAACTCACCCATGCAGTTGGTTCCTCGGCTTTACGAATAACACCAAGTTTTTCCATGCGGTCAAGTTCCTCCTAGACTCTCTCTCTCTCTGAGTGAAGGGTATTTTACGAGGTGGGTGTACCACTGGACTTACGGTAGAATCAACCTTAATTTGATACGTACCCTCCAAACATCTAATACCATCAAACACATCTTCATACTTCTGGAGGATTTCATTGACATCTTGATTAATGTCATTGGACAGGTTTTCCTCCCCTTTTGTATCAACTGAACTGACTCTCTTGACCAAATTTAATTCATGACCGGTTTCAAGACCAATTACTGGAGTGGCTGGATGCTCAATTATTTGAAATTCAACAGGGTGGGTCTCTCCTCTAAGTTTCACATTGAGTGTAGCTTTACCCATCACTGGTATCTTGTGGCCAGTATAAGACACAAGTCGGGTTTTCGACTTTTTCATTTTCTCACGTGTCAGTTTACAGTACAAAGCATATGGCAAAACATTACATTGAGCACCAGTGTCTAACTTCATATTGACCTGGAGTTTATTGATTATTACACTTTGCATCCAATCTTTCTGAGACAGTGGTCTGGTTCCCAAGACCCCAATAAACAATTCATCTGTATCTGAATCATCACACCGGAACTCACTTACTTGTTTAGAGCTGTCCCTTGGCTTGGACTGGCACATTTTCAAGTAATGATTCCTTTGTTTGCATTTGTGGCAAACCTGACCATAGGCTGGGCATTTTTGAGGTTGGTGCACTTGTCCACATCTTTTACAGTTGAACGGTTTCTTTGTTTGTGTGTGCTTTCCTCTTGCTCCTCTCGATTTTCCAGGTGTTTTTTTTTTTAGTCGTCTTTAACATCGTGCACTTCTCGGTCATCCAGATCCACAACAATATCTTTCGCCTGATTCTCAGTGATCTCAGATGACTTGCACATTTCAACTGTTCGCTCCAAATTTAAATCTTTTTCACGCAGAAGACGTTTTCTGACTTCGTTACTTCTAATACCACACACAATATGATCATGAATCTTAGAATCGTCACAGGGAACCCGAACACTTAATCAGTAATAAAAATAAATGTACTGTTATTTACCTGTGTCCCTGCGTCTTTTTTTTTGAGTGGTTTTAGAAGGGATTTGAATTAAGTGAAAGCTTAAGTTTCGGGTAACTTCATTGACTATTAACTATCATCGGTTAACATAATAATCTCTTCTGCTGCTTCTAATTATGATGCTCGGATTAAGTCTCATATTTTGAGTAACGTTGTTAACTATTAACTCTCATCGGCGTAGAGAAGGAGAAAAGAGACAAGGGATGAAACTAAAATGAGGCCATTTTTTTTTTTGGTGCCTAATTCTCTTAATACCAAACAAAATCGTTTTGAATTTCACATCTCGGTTGATGAAGCAGTTAATATCCAGCTGAAGTTGGATTTGTTTTCTTGGGCGTCTTTTTTTCATCTCATTTTCGAGTTGTATTTAGACGTGGCTTTTCATCCGATCTGTGACTACACTTGACTGGACCGGAAGTTCTGTTAAACTCGGGAGCATGTGCTTCGTCAAAGCGGTCTTATTGTTCTCTTGACAGACTCTTTTATTTACGTTTGACAGCCGCTTGCTTCACAAACATAGAACAGAACACTCCTCGCGGACTTTCTGGTCAGTCATGCGAGATAAAACTCCAGCATGGTAACATTCTTCGAACGACCAGTTTGACTTTGAGAATTATTTGCGCTAGATAAATCTACTGGTCCTTATAATGAGTTGCTTTAAATCAGTCCGTGTTTGCGGGCTTTTATTAAGCTCGTGTAAAGAAATAAATGATATCTGTTTCTACTGTTAGGAACTGCGTTAAACCAAAATTCAAATTTTGAAGAAACCGGGTTTTAAGGGCTAAATAAAAAGATGTTCACTGACTCTGGCTTACTCGAGACCTGGAGCCGTGAAAACACAAGCTTACGTATTCTGTAACTAAAATATATTTATGTTGTCTGCAATAAAACGTTTGTTATTTAAGTGGCAAAATACCGAGCCAAAAAGAAAACACAAATAGACAAAATACGGAGTATAAGTCGGCTCACTAGTAAACAATGTTGAAATTGCCTGGTACTGTTGATGAAGTATTTGTGATTGGCGCAAAAAATTGCAGTCAAAGACTGCTGTCCATCGTGTCGTGTTTCCTCGCACATATCCACGCGAGGAACCACGCAGGCTGGTCCACTCAACTGTAGTCACAGACTAGACAAAAGCTCTTGGTAAGTTTCACCCCTTGTCTCTTTTCTCTGTTAACGCATGGTCGTTTTGAAACCTGAGAATCTCCAATGAGAGTTAATTGTTAACGACGCTACTAGAAACTTGAGACGTAATGGGAGCTAGTGTCATAATTACAAAGCGGCATATGAAAAACGGCTCAAAAAGACACGGGCACAGGTAAATAACAGTACATTTATTTTTATTGCTGATGAAGTGTTCGGGTTCCCTGTGGATCGTGCAATTCTCCAAACTCACAGTTTCTTGCAAGCTTGCGCAGTTCCGTGACGTAAGCATCGATTCCTTCGGTCGGTCCTTGTGCCCTCGTACGTTACATTTTTCTTGGGCGTGCAATATTCTTAGAATTTCCTGATCACGACATCTATTTTGACTTTGTCTTCATCGGTGAGACCGAATGTGTTAAAAATTTCCAAAGCCTCTTCTCCGGCAACTGTTAACAAAGTCGAACACTGTACTTGCGCTGGTTTCTTGTCAAAGCCCGTCGCGTTGAGTCTGAACTGCTGAATCCAACGTCTCCAATTCTCTGTAACATTTCCCTCGAATGATAGCGGCTTCGGTGGTGGGAGTTGATTCATTATTATCCCGTTTCTGGCACCATGTTATGCTTGGGTATTCGACAAACACAGTCAAGATGGCTGTACAACTACAACTCTATTTTGTTACTGAAAACGAGGCCATATATATGACCGTGCAAACATGTGCTCTTAATAGAGCCTGGGACAAACTTATTTCACAACAGGTTACCAAGAATAAAGTTTTACTGTTGATGTGGGAGAAGAACTCTTTATCTTTAAGAAGATTGGCTCTAAGGGAAGAGCATTCAAGGTTACTAACACAAAAGGGCAGTTAGGACATCTTGAGCGGACGTTGGTCTCACCACTTTGGCCCTTTAAGGACGGGATGAAATGGTCAGTTATGATCCCACTTATGGGCACTATCTTATGCTTAATGGATTAATGCGATTTTTCTCTGTTGAGAAGCATTTCCAGTCACAGTACCTTAACAGTCACTGAAATTGCCTTTTATTTGTTTTGTTTTGTTCGAACATTGACATTCTTGCAGTATGATGTTCAGTTCCTGAAAAAGGTGAAAAGCTGACAATGATTATATTCCACATGTTTTACTCAGTTTTAGGAGTCAAGAGACAATTGCATTGGATTAGTTCAATTTTGTTCGATTTTGTCCGACTGTTTTGGTTCGATTGGTTCGAAAATCGAACTCACAGCAAAATAGGTGTTCGATTTTGTTCGATTGCCGAACCCAACTGAACAATTGGAGTTCGATTGGGTTCGATTGGTTTTTTGTTCGGTTTTGTTCGATTGGATAGGTTGGGATGAAACAAAGTAACTTGTTGGGCTGGGGCATGCACACTAGATCGATTTGCAACACCCAACAAGTTGCAACATATCACAACAGGGTTACCAAATGTGCAAAATGTTGCACCCAACATTGTTGACAATGATATGTTGCATTGAAATTTTTCAATCATTTGGCTGATGCTTGCAAATACTGCGCCAGCAATATTTTGATATGTTGCACTAAAATGTTGCAATCATTTGGCTGGGGCTTGAACTAAGATTCCTTATCACTCAATGAAGACATGGTGAAACTCATGCAACTTCCATTACAAGGGGCTGGGTTACAAATCTGCTGCTGAGCTGAAAAATTGACTCAAAAAATTACATGTACTTGGAAACAAGAAAATCAGAGAACTGCAAATAATTGGCAAATTTCTCAGAAATATATGCTTTAAGAAAAATAACCCTGGAGACAAGATATTTCTTTTCCCCTTTTTCCTGTAGTATGTTTATTATCAAATCAACCACAAGAGTCATGCTCTCCATGTTTATGAAATATTTATACAAACAAATAAATAAACTAAATAAAAAATATATTAATAAAAACTTTGGAATAGCTCTCAAAAGCTGTAGAAACACTCTCCTGTGGCTTTATTTTGTTCCCATTGCATTTTTAAGTATTTTAAACTTGCGTTCATGTTGCATCCACTTAACAATTAGATTATTTGCTCTCAGTTTTTATTTCAACAATAGAGTGTTTCTGTTGAGGAACTATGTGCTTATAGTTGCCCTGCGGAAATTTGATGTTCTTAAAACAAATATTTGCCCGAGAAGCTTCGAGGCAGAAAATGCTAGTTTTTTAAAAGAACATCAAATTTCCAAGAGGCAACTATCAGGCTGATAGTTCCAAGACATAAACATCCTGTTGTCTTTATTGTTCACCATTAAATTTTCCTCCACATGCCAGCTCAAAAGTCAGTTGGATTATATTATTTGTGGGCCGATTTGCGAAAAGGGGGCTTAAGGTGATTCATGAAAACAGTGTTTTAATGTGTTTAAACGAGAGCATATAAATGCATGGAAATGTTTTCTTATGGCATTTAAACATGCATTAAACGCCATAAAACACCCAGTTTAAAACATGCTGCATTTAATTCGAGTTTATTATCAATGGTACATGTATTGATTGCAAATTCATAGTCACAGTATGCAAATAAAATAATTCTGGCCGTGTTGATCATCACAGTAATTAAAAGTAGTTCTTTCCCAATGAGATACTCGGTTTATCATGCAAATAATGCCGTGCAGTTAAATTTCTCTCATAAACCGAGCTATAAATATTAAACAACTTAGTCTTGTGAATGAAATTATACAGAGTCACAGTGGTAACCGGTTTCGCCAACGTGTTAGTTCGCCAACGACCAGTTTGCCGATGTATGAAGTTGATTCGCCAAGTGAACGTCGATTTCAAGGCGAAGAGTTTGAAAGCAAGTGAAGATTGTACAAATTCCCACAACTAAAGCCAATTTGTTTCTCAGAATATTTGAAGCAATTCCTTCTACTTTGAAACACTTTGGAAACCCCTTAGAAATGGTTTGACTAGTCTTTGAAAACTCGCTTTGAAAATGTTGAGGGAAAAATATTCTCCTAGTTTGCGTTTACTATCCACATGCTGACAAATGCACAACAGCACTGCATGTTATAATATTTTTTTTGCAAAAATCTTAAGCTTTTGAAGAATTTGAAATAATTATTATGCTTTCCATTTTAACTGTTTACTCGTTGCAAAACTTTTGCAGCTCAAAATGGCGAATTTGAGCGATTTGGATGGGTTTTGCGTTGACTGTTTACACGTTGTGAGAGGGAGTCAAGGGTGGATAGCTCATTTTTGACTGCTCCAGTGCTAAGCAGACTTTCACCCAGAAATTTGTGTGGAGTAACAGCGTGACTCCAGGTGAACTTTCACAATGTCACAAATGGTATTAAACACAAGTCGTTCTAATGGTAAGTTAACATAAAACGATTTTCAAGGAACATTTAGACATGTAACAAACAGTTTTGTCAGTTTAACGGAAGAGCATTTCAGTAACCATCAATTGAAAACAGTATGGTACAAATATTTCGTCATAAATTAATCATGACATGATCCGTTCATGGTCAACGGCCGTGAATACTCGATGAAAGGTTTTCGCCAAGCTGGGTTTTCTAATGACATAAACACATCTTCCACATAAACTTCACTCGCAGCACTTCACTTTCCAATGGAAACTACTAGTAAAATTTCATATTACATCTCATAATACGACAAAAAATTAATAAAGTTATATGTTTAACTGACTTCGTACATAGTGTAGGTACGATTATGATTCAAGTAGGGACAACAGTATCAAAATGAAATAATTATTAGCGATTGACGTTAGGCTTACATAATTTCTATGTAGATGCTGTAAACATTGTTTTGCACTCTTTGAGTTACGCAGTGTTTAATTTAAACACACCATTACAGAAAGGTCGGGTTTCAACATTAAATGCATTAATTTTCTTTGTGTTTGAATTTTTTAACACAGCCTTTAAACAGTTTTCAAATGGTATTTGAATGTTATTCAAAAGTGCTTAAATGGTGTTTAAACTCGTTTTTGTTGAAAGCGATAAAGGACGCATTTTCGTTTTTGGCACCTTAAGCCCCCTTTTCGCAAATCAGGTCACATTTCCACATTTTTCAGATGAAGGCTGTAAAAGCCAAATGTAAAATTTGAAAAATAACACAGACAAAACCTCCTTAAGGCAATTTTAATCATTTATTTTCATGGATGAGTACTATCCATCTGGCTATTTTCTACAGACGGACACAATGGACTGGTGGTGTCTCTCTGCAGATGAACACTACTGCATCAAATGATCAATTTAAACCAATAAGAATCGGATAAAATTTAGTTGTGAACTATAATGGCTGCTAATTGGTGAGGGCCTAGCCTAAATCAGCTATCATGTATTGAAATTGAGAATGAGCAATCTAATAATAATTGTTTTAGTATAAATCTTAATTTAGAACCATTTTCATCTAAATCCTCTTCTCGGACACTTTTGAAAAATTATTCAAAGAAGTGGCCATCATTTTGTTTACACTTCACACTGCTAAGCTACATGTGTTCACTATCTACAGCTGAACAGATAGTAAGTAGCATGCTATAGCTAATAAGGGAATGGCATTCATGATAGAAATACAGTAGTAGATTTACACTAAAACTCAATACAAACATGGAAGATGTTTCTTGTTTGTTATTTACCATCTAATTGCTTGCTATCTTGCTACTTAGGAAATATCTGTGACTTCTACACTTGTAATGCCCAGCAGCTCCAGGTTCTCAATCTTCATGTGGGAGGAAATTCAAAATTGAAACCAGATGGCTTCTGTGATGAAGTGCAAATTTCTAGCTGGAAATTTTATTTCAACTCATCATGGACGTTCTCAAAATCCAACATCTTTTATACCAGGTCCTATGACAAAGGAAAAGCATTTTTGTTAGTTGTAAGTGCATGTGCTAAATACAGTAATACTACAGTTTGATTTAAGCATTGTTTATTCATGGCCATGGTAATGATAATAATAATGATGATGATGATAATGATGATGATGTGTCTATAAATACATTGAAGAAATACAAAGTTCTAATTGAAGGGGTGAGTGGAATGAAGCCCTAAGTGACTTTGTTGAAGTTTTGTTTTCAGTATTGTCAAAAAAGAACTAGTGGCAATTACATGTACTTGTTCTTTAGAGACAATGACAAAAAAAACAGAGTAAACTGTGAAAATTGCTAGTAGGTATTTTAATCCTGGCTGCCTCAAGACTATTATTGTCCAAAAGTTACTTCAGGAGGGCTTTTTTTAATTATTCCATGCACCCCTACAGTTCAATTAGATATTTTTGATTTACTGATAATTTTACTGGTGATAAATTGTTTTTACAAAGGTGGCTTACTACAGTTTTTCCAAGACTCAATAACATGCACTACCATTGCCTGCAAGACATCAACATTAATTGCAGGTTCAAAATGATGCAAGTAACCATAAGAAGAATCAAAAACCACTTCAGCATGCGAAAGGCAATTGCAATAAATCACTTCAGTATATGTAACAATAGTTTCAAACTCTGTGCAAACATGCGATGAAGTCTACAATCAGGCCCAAAAAATATGACGAAAAAGCTCTATAACTAACTGGTAAAACAGATCTAATTTATTCTTGCTTTCTCACACGTCACTTGAGTGCACAGTTAAGTAAATGAACACTTACATGTATGGCTTCTGATTTTTGTGACGTCAGCATGACCAAATAAATTCTAATTTTCTCATGTTCCCTTCAGTCATTTTTTTTTAAAATTTGGCTCAGTTGTAACCACATACAATTCCTATAAAATACCCTATTTTTGTTAAATCTGTCAGAGCTAATGTAATATTTTTAGATTAATGGCAAATTACAGAAAGTTGGAAAAACCGTCTGAACAACCTTGACATTTTACCAGTTTAAAAGCTGGGCAATATCATTTCCATGACGTGGCAAAGTATAAAAAAATTTCACCAAAGGAAAGTGTAAATGTTAAGGAGTTGAGGGCAAAATGAGGAATATATCTGCCTGTCATTAGGTGAAATGTTTAGCAGTAACCATACTGGTAAATTTCTACAGAGAAAACTGGAAGAGGAATTAAACCTTTTCCGCCTAAGGGGTCTCCCTTTAACGAGTAAAATCATATGGCATCAGACAGAGTAAAATCTATAGGTGGGTCTCGGGCAGGAAATGGTTAAAAAACCTTAACCCTTTCCTGTCCAAGACACACTTCTAGATTTTACTCTGTCTAATGCCAAGTGATTTTACTCATCAAAGGGAGACCCCTTGGGCAGTAAAGGGTTAACCAAGTTTCCTTTTCAAACTTACACTCTATAGGAGGGGTGGT